>WSUA01000070.1:0-11149 GCA_019633455.1 Tulasnella sp. 419
CATACCTCTTGATTAGGTTCATACTCTTTTCGTCGATTAAGTAGCGTGTTCAATTTGTCTATCTCTGCCTGCAACTCCTGCTCCCGCGACCCAAGAGAAGCCACCAGTTCTGCATTATCTTCTAGTACCGGATTCTCTTCCTGTAAGCTGTCTTTATCGGCTAACAATAGAGCAATGAGTTTACTCTGTGTCTCCGGTTCCTTCCGTTTAACCTTCAGGTTTGGCCGGAGCATTTCTTGTGCCCTGAAGAACTTGGGCCAGAGCTTGAAGACTTCGTCCCAAGTGATGTTCGGGCGAGCTCCTTGACGCGGTGGAAGCCATGGGCTGTAAGTTGTAAAGACCTCTACGTCTAAGTCTGGCATCAATGTAGCCATAAATATAGCAATCTCTTCAGAGAGAGTTGCATCTGGTAGAACAGACGTGCCCAGCGAAAGTTCCTCTAGCGCTTCGAGCCTGAAATAAGGGCGACTGGCCAGCGCTAGAAACTGGGCGTGTACTTGGACGTAGACACCCAAATATTCCAGCTTAGGAAAAGAGGCAAAAAGGCGTAAGTGAGTGATGTCCAAACCTGGTGGATACGCAGAAGAATTGGGGACATCTATTTCTTCATTGAGATAAAGAGATATCATGTTTGGCCAAGCCCTAGCCATGTCGACGATATTCATATCCGTATATGAAAGGGGTTGGTCATGCGCAATGATGAATACATGTAGATCAAGTTTCAGAAGAGGACTTAGCACTGCAAACGCGATGGGCTCTGGGTCAGGAGATGTTTTATCGGTGTGGAGATTCAACTGAAGGATCCTGAGCCGCGAATTGCGCGAGCCAAGCGCATGGAGGAAATTGTGAAGATCAACCTCCTCTGTTTTTGTGGAAGTAGCTATGTTGAGTGTCGTAAGAGAGTCTGGAGGGTGTGGTGAGAGTAATAAGTTCGTTGCCTTTGTCAGGCCCATATTGAACTCCAACTGGTTGAGGTAATCGAAACCCTCAGAATCGAAGTCGAGATTGCACCCATACTGATTCATAGGATACTGTTGATCCCCCTCCTCAGTCTGAAGCAATGATTCCAGCTTTCTAGAAGCCCTGAGTGCACTGGACACGCGTTCCGAAAGGAAGAACTGGGGAAGAGCAACTTTTCGAAGGGAGGGAGAATCGGCCAGAAACCCGGACAACGGTACCTCGACGTCTTCCACCGAGATATCAGGAGATACTGTGATGGATATATCCCGGAGGCTCGATAGACGACGTCGGAGACTTTCGAAAACCATGGCAGCACCTTTTTTACACCGCATGTCAAGCTCCAGGTTGGTAACTTGAGCAGATGCTAGAACTCCAATCCCCACTGCTGATTTTTCGTGTCGAATTATGCATTCCAGGTGCTGAAGATTTGGGAGAAATGGTTGACGCCCGATGAATGCAGCAGCGATGCCGAGGTAAACATTGGGCTGCAGCATCCCAGACTGACCGTTGAATAGAACAAAATCGTCATGAAATAGGGTCCTAACGAATTTGCTGTAATGCTCCAGTCGTTCATAGCGATCAAGTGTAAAGCAGTTGGTGGAATAGTACTATGGAAGTGTTTTTTTATTGGTGACTTGAACGTCACTTTAGAACAATAGCAATACTACTCACCCAGCGTGGAGGATTATTTTGCCTTTCCAACGGCGATAGTATTGTAATAAGTGGAACAATACTATCGAGATTCTTCCAGAGGATGCGAAGGGCCTGTTCACTCCAGGTACGGCAGGTCCGACCAACAGCGGGGAGATCGCTAGATGGACAGAACTCAAATATTGCGCTCAGGATCTCGGGAAAATCCAATGCACTCTTCATTGCTGCCCTTAACGTTAGAACGTCTCTATCTGACGAGATTGCGAGGAATTCACCCATTATAATTGATTTGGACGACAAGCGTAGCGTACTAATTAAGATGTTAAAGGCTCAGTTAGCAAGAAATATGGAGAGGCAGTAGAAATGGGATTATTTACATTCCGTTTGGATGCGTTGTTTGTCACTCGGGATATGGATATGTATAGAGGCTCCGTTAGTAGTCGAGGCAGGAACAATGTAGCCTTGCCCTAAACATTTGTCCTTGTTTAGTCATATCCAAGCTCCGCCCTCCCTGGGAATCCGACCCCGGCCAACACTCTTCAGAGGATCTTTTCCAACCCCACACAATAATAACTAGCGTACACATCATTGGAGAACAGCGCAATTACGGCCATCTGTCCAGATACAAAAAGTTCCATGGTGTCTGAACACGATCATACCTAACTCTGTTGGTTGAGTTCGTTATCTTTTCTTTGATTAAGCAACGAGTTCAACTTCTCAATCTCCGCTTGCAACTCCTTCTCCCGCGACCTAAGAGAATCTACCAATTGCATATTTTCTTTCAATACCCGATTCTCTTCCATCAAACGATCGTTGTTGGCCAATAAGGAGGCCATAAGTTCGATCTGCGTCTCCAGTTCATTGTCTTTTGCTTCCAATTCTGGATGGAGCATCTCCTGTGCCCTACAGAACTTTGGCCAGAGTTTGAAGACTTCTTCCCATGTTGTGTTCTGGCCACTTTCTGCGCGTTGTGGAAGCCATGAGCTATATGTGGCAATAACCTGCGTGTCTGACTTGGGCATCAGGGTAGCTATAAACATAGCAATCTCTTCCGATGCAGCAGGACATGTCAAGACCGAAGTGCCTAGCGAAAACTCCTTAAGTTGCTTAAGCCTAGGATAGGGACCAATGAACGGTGCTCGGAATTCAGGGTTGACCTGAATGTAGAGACCCAATTCCTCGAGCTGAGGAAAAGACGCAAAAAGAATCATGTGATTGATATCCAAACCTGGAGGAGGCGTGGAGGAATCGGAGATGGCTACTTCTTCGTTAAGATATAGCCATTTCAGGTTTGGCCAGGCCTCAACCATGTCCATGATATCGGTATCGGTATAGGAAAGAGGTTGGTCATGAGCAATCAAGAATCCATCCAAGTCAAGTTCCAGAAGAGGAGCCAACATTCGAAATGTGATAGCCTCCGGGTCACGGAGGGTTTTATCGGTGTGTAGGTTCAGCTCGATGTCCCTGAGCTGCGGATTGCTTGAAGCAAGTGCGCGAAGGAACTTGCGAAGATCACCCTCCTCTGTGACCATGCGAGTGGCTATGGTAAGATGTGTTAGGGAATCCGGAGCATTTGATGAGAGAAACAAGTCTGTCGCTCTCTTCAGGCTCATGTTGAATTGCAACTCTGTGAGGTACTGGAAGCCTCCGGAATCGAACTCAAGGTTACATCCGTGCTGATTCATTGGATACTTTAGATTCCCCCCTTCTGTCTGAAGCAGCGAATCCAGTTTTCCGAGGGTTCCGAGTGTCTCGGATAGCCGTTTGGAAAGGAAGAACTGCGGGAGACTAACTTGCAGGAGGTGAGGAGAATCAGCCAAGAACCTAGAGAGCGGGACCTCTACATCTTGCAGCGAGATTGTTGGAGATGTAGTAATGGAGATACTGCGTAGATGTGGTAGACGACGCCGGAGGCTTTCGAAAACCATAGGAGCACCTTTTTGGCATTGTATATCAAGCACCAAATCGGTAAGCTCCGAAGATGCCAGAACCCCAATACCTCCGGATGTTTGTTCATACTGGATTTTGCACCTGAGGTACTGGAGATTTGGGAGGAATGGTTGGCGCCCGATGAAAGCCGCAGCGATATTTAGGTAAACGCTAGATTCTAATATCCCTGTTTGGCCATTGAGTTGAATGGCATCATCATAAACAATAGTTCTGACAAAGCTGCCGTAAAACTCCAGCCGTTCGTATTGCTCAAGTGTAAAGAAATTGGCTGGATAGGCCTAAAAATGATGTTATAATGAATTAACGTTTGAGTACATGTTTACGGTACCATTACGACTCACCCACCGCACGGGTTCCTCTGATACCTTCTCCAAAGGCGAAAGCAATGTGACCAGTGGAGTAATACTATCGAGGTCCATCCAGAGGCTTTGAAGTGCAAGTTCACTCCATGTGCGACAAGTCCGAGCCACAACACAGAGGTCCTTGGGTGAGCAAAAATCCAGTATTGTGCTCAGAATCTCGGTAATCTCTAGTGCCGCTGTGGTCGCTACATTTAGATTGATACACTGAATTCTTCGATGGACAGATTATGCCAGTGAGGAAACTCACCCATTCGCCAATTGTATGCGGGTTATTATATGTGATGTGGGTATATCAGAGATGTTGATCAAGTGTGCACATTTTGGTCCTCGTGCGTTATATAGCGTTGTGAACTGCCACCCATTAATTTGCCACCTAAAGGAGAAGCTAGAATCTGTGGCAAACCAGAGCCTTAACATTTGTCCTTGTTTAGCCATTTCTAAGCTCCCCCATCACTGCGCAACCCTGACCAAAACTCTTCAACGTATCTTTTCCCCTTCCACATCACTTCTCTTCAATCACTAACGTATACATCATGGGTGAACCAAGCAATTACGATTATTTATTCAAGGTTTGTGGATCCAAGATGCTCTGTGATGTCTGAACACGCTCATGCTTAACTGCGATGTTTCTCGGCAGGTGGTTCTTATTGGAGACAGTGGTGTCGGAAAATCGTGAGTTAGACGTCTTGCAAGCGTTCTCTATACCTTTTCTAACCAACCTTGTAATTCAGCAACTGTGGGTTTCAATAGTAACCGTTGGGCGATACGAGAGCACCCTGACATCTTTTTCTCCACTCAGTGCTCTCTCGATTCACGCGAAACGAGTTCAATCTCGAATCTAAATCAACGATCGGTGTTGAGTTTGCTACGCGATCGATTAACGTCGATGGCAAGACCATCAAGGCTCAAATCTGGGATACCGGTGCGCGTACTCCACCACATGCTGTGAAAGGCTGATTCTAAAGCGCTAACTCGGTTCCCTGCTACTCAGCTGGACAAGAGCGATACCGCGCCATTACTTCTGCGTAAGTCGACGTCATCTAGCGTGGCATTTCGAAAATAGCAGTCCAAAATCTAATTCCCGTTGCTGTCCTACGTATCCTTTACGTTCTTTAGGTACTATCGGGGTGCCGTGGGAGCTCTCCTAGTCTATGACATCGCCAAACACGCAACTTATGTTAATGTTGTCCGGTGGCTAAAGGAGCTCCGTGATCATGCGGACTCTAATATTGTGATCATGCTTGTCGGGAACAAGAGTGACTTGAAACACCTTAGAGCGGTCACCACCGAGGAGTCAAAGGTTTTTGCAAGTGCGTATCAGCACTCTTTTAGAATGATAATATCATTAACCTATTTAATGCAACAGCCGACAATGGTCTCTCATTCATTGAAACTTCCGCGCTAGACGCGTCCAACGTCGAATCTGCATTCCAAAACATCTTGACAGGTGACGTACTTTTTAATCGAAATGACTCTTTCTGATTGTGTCACTTACACATCATCAAAAATAGAAATTTACCGCATTGTCTCTAGCAAAGCCCTTGAATCCTCGTCGGAACAAGTCAGCAAGCCCGGAGAGAGTGTGACCATCACAGTTCCACCAACCAATTCCGGAGGAGACGGGAACAAAGGCGGATGCTGCTGAGTTCATTCATGACAAACGTTAATCTTATCAACCCCCTGTCATTGTTTTCTACTTGTGGAAGGTGTCCTTTTTTTTGCATAGATTGCAAGGAATTGGAACTGCCTCATACAGCATCTCGGCCTTTTATGTTCTTTATTTCGCGCCTCAGTTGCGTCAGCAGATAGCTTCCTGTTTCCTTGTTATATGACGTCTCCGGGCGGTGTAGTATCTCCCATGACCTATTAGAAAGAGTGTTTTCAAGGACTATCAACATTAGTCTGTGTGTTTTGTGTTCACATACGAGATGGGAAGTGCGTGTTTCCGTCGTCTCCGTGGATCAACTAAATGTGATCTCCTCAACTGCAATATCGGTCTCCTCAACGCTATACCACAAGTGAATTTCCCAAACAGGCTGCCTGCATTCCCATGAATTCAAGTCGATAGAAATGTTTAATGAAAAAAGACCTGTTCCCGCTAAACAATGCCATTTCAAAAATGACCCTGGGTTAACCATGAGCCTTGAGACATTTCTCCATCCACAATTCAGTCCTTTTCAATACAAAACGGAGGGGTCGACTTTTGAATTTTTCAAAAAGCCGAATGCCCATTCTTGGACAAGTTCCTTTTGGGGTAAGACGAGATTTTTTTTTTCACCCCGGCCGTCGATCATGAGAAGAATTGAATTGTCCACATCGATCATCTCTCTCCACAACATTCTCAAAGACCCCCCACACATCCCATATAACAAAATACTGGTTCGTTTGTTCCTGTTCGGAGCATGCAAAAGAAGGGTAGTATAACAGTACACGATATACTTTGAATACAAGAGGAAATTTGGGCAATATGATTATGGGGACGGACGGGCGTAAAAAAAAGCGACAGGATCTTGGGGAGTGGCCAAAAAACGTGAGCTTCGAAGAGGGTATCCTGATGAGGGTGTCGCTTGTACAAGATTTTGAAAAAGGTTTCAAGGTTATAAAGAAGTTGAATATAGAGAAGAAAGAAAGAAAAATGTCTAAATTGGATGGTGGAGTCCATAACGTTAGGTCATAAAGCTTTACAGAATAGTTGCGGAGAGTGTTTTGTTGAAAGGATTGTCCGAAAGATGGAAGGTGTGGCAACATGACACTTTTTGGGCAGATTGGTTTCACTGCTTCTCGAATGCGAAAGCGACGTAGATGTCTAATGATTCGATAATAAGTCTCCAACCCATTGCATAAAAGGTAGTTTCACTTACTTGCAGCCTCCCATTGGTCTTCATCCATGTGGCTCTCCCCATTCTCATCGATGACCTTCATTTTTTGCAAGAGCGGACGGAACTCCCTGTGATTATGATTTTCCTCGTACACCTCATGGAATTGCTGCTTGGATTTGACTACAAGTCCATATTCGGCAGCTAATCTGAGATCGGAACACTCGGAGGTCAGCAATTCAGGGGTATTGAGACATGAACGATGTGTAACTTACTCGACAAAGTTATCCCAGTGAACGACATATTCCGGAACATCTTCCACCGCATCTTTCAAGAAAAATGAATAACGTTGACCATATGTTGTCTTTTGTCTGCTATCAAACTTGATAGTGTATATCGAGTTACCAAACGACAGTTCCTCAGCTTCACTTGGAATTGCGTCCAGACGTTCCCTGAATGGCAAAAGATGTTAGCACGAGACTTGTCAGAACATCATTCTGACGTACATGAGCAAGTCAGCATTGGGAATAGTTCCAATGAAGATGCCACCCGGTCTCAGGTACCTGGACACGTTGCCCAGCATGGTTTTGACCCTATGCTCTGTGTCAAACGCATAGTGCATACAGAATTGCATTGACACGACATCAAACGGTTTGGAGAGCAACTTCGGCGAAAGAACGTCTGTAACAGGTCGCTGCAGGGCGTGTGTGAATACGACTTGAGGGCAAATAAATATGAAGACACATACGTTGTAGCAATCTAGAGCAGCAAACGTCCCGTTGAACATGCCCATGTTTCGAGACTGCATATCCTTCCATCTCTGGTATGCTTGATCGACGGAAACAGATGCAACATCTGGACAAGAAGGTATGAGAACACGGTGGCAAGAAAACATATAATTGTAATCTCACCCAAGCCTACATATTCAGCTACCTTGGCCTTGCTCCACTTTTGTAGATCACCACCTTTACCACAGCCCATGTCGAGTACTTTGCCAGCCAACATTGGTCCTCGAAAAACGCGGTGTTGTTCCTGGTGGGACCGCGAAGTAGACCCTTGAAAAGCTCGAGCAGCATACTTGGCAATAAGGACTGATTTTATCCAGTTGTTGAAGCTTTTGAGGCCAATGATGGGTGACTCTTGACGCTTGTCTATTCCTACATCCGGACGGGCATTGTCTAGAGAATGATCAGATGGTTACTCATGAGATGTGAAGATCTGTACTAACAATGCTGAGCGACGAGACCAGCATCCTTCAACCGCTTTGCAGGTCTGTCATAGTCATACTCCCTCGGTGCAGGACCATTCTCTGAGCCACGCGCTCGCTTCTCTGCAGTTGGTTTCTGACCAGGTCTGTCAATGAAGCGCAGTTTGTTTTGAGATACAAAAGCGTTTGCTTCTTCATACGTCAACGGTCTGAGGACACTGTTTGCAGGAGTGATTCTGCGTGGATTGTAAGGAATCCTTGTAGGCTTTGGAAACGGAGCTGGTTGGTGAGAAGGAGGAGGCATTGTGGGGGAATGACGAGGGGAAGATGTCGTGGAATGAATGAGGGGTGAAGAAGTAAACTGGCGGGAAGATGAAGATGAAGATGAACCTGGACGATGATCTGAGGTTGAAGGAAGAGGAGAATGAGGTTCAGCTGGAGAGAGTAGACTGGCTATTCTTGGCTTTTTTGACGGCGGCGGTATTTGGTCGTCGTTTAGTAGCATAGAGAGTGTACTCAACCGTTTTACCGGAGGAGTAGGAATAGTCGACGTTGCCGAGGTCGCTGTGGACGACGTTGGGGGCGATGATGACGGTGGAAAGGGAAACGCGGAGGCGGGGGTGTTGTGGGGAGAAGGCAGCGGGAAGGAAGTGTTGAGCGGTGAGTTGGCGACTGAAAGAAACGACGATGAGAATGTGAAAGGTGAAGAGAGAAAAGAGAAAAGAGAAACTCACCAGCATCTCTTACGGGATCGAACGCTGGCATGTTGGGCGGGTGTTTCACTGTCGACTGGGCTCTCTTCTCCGCGCGCGCGAACAAAAACTGTTTGTCTTTATATCTCACCACTCAACAAATTTGACTCAATTTCAAACGTCGTTTATATTCATCACCATGAAACACTCTGTCCGTTGTAATCTAAAAATGCTCCATTTTGTTCGTCTTTCACTCCTCTGAGCACTTTCATCATTCGATCCGCTGCTTCGTCCGCCTCAAACAATCCTTCTTTCGTCGACTCGTTGGACACATATGGCGCTGACAACCCAGTTTTCACAGTTCCCGGATGATACGCAATCACCACTGCCGGAAACGTGCGCATCGTCATCTCGTGTGCCAAACACTTGATAATCTGATTCGTGGCCGCCTTAGATCTAAATGAAAAACAGTCGGTATCAGCCTTTCGAATTACGTGGTAACAGGGCTACCCACGATCGATAGGAGTACCATCTTCAAGTGAATTTCGCAACAGGGCTTCCGTCAGCTTCCCGCCCAACCTAAAGAAGTTCAACTGGTTTCCTTACCCTCCCTTCTTATTCTCGCCAATGGATCCCACTCGGGCTGTCACCGAGGCCACAACGCTCCTTCCTTCTTGCAAAAGTCCGCTCGCTGCGTCTTCATTCAAATCCTTCCCCCCCTCGGCCGTCTTCTGCATATCCTTTTGTCTCGGTAATAGGGGCACAAAATACTTGTAAACCATCAAGTGGCCAATCGTATTGATCTGGAACGATTCTAGGGCCTTATCGTAAGACACGCTTCCGACATTCTTCTCTGCATGTAGCTTTCGGAACAGGATGACATTGGATAAGCTAAAAAGGACAACGTTAAAATAGGAGAAGGGGGGGTCCACTCACAACACCAGATATATTCAGCAGTAACCTTAACTTGTTCCCAAACCTTTCCTGAACTTCCTGGCTAGCATGCTTTATCGCGCCTTCATCTCTGACATCCATATCAATGGTTGTCAATCTTGATTTGACGTCAGAATTGAGTCCTTCGAGAATAGAACTCTGAGCTTGACGTGATCCAGAGCTTGTAGTGCCAATGACATGCAGTTTAGAGTTGTTCAAGAGGGCACGAGTAACAGCGCGACCCAATCCTAAAGATTATTCGTCAGCCTCTCAGAGTTAATCGTCATGTAATCATCATTACTAACCTTTGGAACATCCTTGTACAATAGCATAGCTCATTTTGAAATTCGATATGGGTACTATGTCTACCGGTGATAAAAAAAGGGATCTTGGTCCCCAAATGTAAAGCACAGCTTTGTATAAAAAAGCCTCTTTTTTTCATGATGTCAATCTCGATCGAATAGCATAGCGAACAACGTCACCATATGATGCATTAAGAGCTCGGAAAGACGCAGATCGCCAGCGCCGGATCGGAAATGGTGGCTCGTCACGTGCCCGTGTAATTGTGGAGACACATACATACGTGCTTGTGGCAGTGCAAGCCACCTCCATGTCTATGCAAGCCTTCAAAGCCTCCATAATCTAGGGGGGCGATGCCATGGTAACAAGTGAATCTAGCTCTATTTCATGAAATCAAAAATAGATAAATTTCAATTATCTGGGTGATGATACATAGCAAAAGCAATGAGCTTTTTTGTGATTCCGGCGATGACACTACGCCGACTTTGGAGGGTATTTGGTGATTGTTTATTGTATAGTACAAGTCGGGGTGGGTGTCATACACACAAGGGTCGAGATATGGGTAAAATCAAAAATTGGATCATCGATTATCCTTCCTCTAAGATCATGACCAAGCCCGAAAGTGGCACTCAATACATCCCACACCTTGTAAGAAAAGAAACATTATACTGTATTACTAAGATCAGCACTTTGTATTCTATTTTGCGGGAGTTCCCGTTGGACATTTGGTTCCTGGAAGCCATTGTCGCTCAGCGAGACCAGAATCAGTTTACAAACTCGATGCTTACTGCAGAATATACGACATTTTTCAACATTGCTCAGATATCTAGTTTTACAGCACTCCTGACAGTAATTATAGCAATACTGATTACGAGTGACAAATTAGCTTCAGATTCTTGTTCTGGTGATCTTCACTCACTTCTGGTGCATACGGCGTGCCATCTGGCGCATAGATCGGAGGCTGACAATTGATGAACGGAGGGCCATCTATCGGAACCTGAGCAAGTACAACAGAGATGCTAGACATGAAAGCCAGAACATTGATTGGTGTAAACTTCATGTTGCGCAAGAAGAGGTCAACTTGACGAGCGATTGGTATGATTTATATATTCTTCGTGGCATTGACAATCGTGTGCGTGAAACGCTCGAGATATCCCGGCGGAATAACTGGATCCCGTCGGGACACACTCGAAAATTCCTAATGGAGCTCGATAACAACAGCTCTTTGTTCGATCAAATATCGGCAAGAGTTCCTTTTGGTGAATCTCGATGCGAAAG
>WSUA01000070.1:21407-45468 GCA_019633455.1 Tulasnella sp. 419
GCCATAGAGTCACTGTTATGTTGCAGGATTTGTGCAAATTGCCCTTTACTAATTGGCTGTTCTGGATTATACTTCATTGTCTTGGCAAACCCCTGATGCTAATCTTTCATGTCCTATTGGTTTAATGGTTGAATTTCGAAATTCACCGCCTGTGGTGGTGGGTCATCCTCATCAGAGACAGCGTTCAAACGCACACTGCTGTGCAAGACCCGCATGCTCCCCTTACTAATGCACTGATAGGATGACACACCCCCTTCACATAATCCCCAGTTACCTCTATGAGCACGTTCGGTCTTCAAGGCCATGGCGACTTTGGCTTGCATTATTTCGTCTGGGGAACTGCGTTCGATCAAGCCGGGGGCTGGGTTCCATCCACAGCCTTCTATCTTTGGCCTTCCAGAATGACACCACCACTCCTTTTGAGAGATATGAGTATTAGGTCAACATTGTGCCCGCTAGTGAGGAGTCCAATATATAAAAGTCGCCGCACGTATCAAAACGAACCTCGTCATTCCATTTCTTTCTACCAAACCCTGTAACTTTTCTCGTTCGATCTTCTTCCGGACCTCCACTTCTTCAACGATCATGCCTAATTCATCGTCAAGCTCAGTCCGCTCAGACTCCACTGCTCCTAGCAATTCGTCTCCACCAGGAACGGCGAGAACGGACGAAGATCATCCTCCACCTCAACACGCCACCAGAAGTTATTTAGCTTGTCATAGCTGTCGGCGACGTAAAACAGTGAGAAGATCAGAGATCGCAATCATCTCATTCGCTGCTGCTGACCTGCTTGTTGTATCAACAGAAATGTGATGGCAACACACCTTGCAATCACTGCAAAGTGACGGGAAAAGAGTGTTCATACAAGGACAGGAAGAAACCGGATCTTTCTGAAACCTCTTTAAAGCATAAACTGAAGGCTCTGGAAGAGAAGTTTGAGCGATTGTCCGCAACCCGTGAGACATCGCAACTCCAAAAAGGTGGGCATTGATGATCGGTGCTTTGTTGGTTGAAATTTTGCTGATATTTCGTGCAATTAGAAGGTAGCGAGGAGAAGCGATCCTCCGGAACTCGCAGCAATGGAAAAAGCCCTTCTCCACAATATTCGGATAGTGCTACGAGTAATCCAAGCACAAATGGGCATCCGAGTACTTCCGCCACGACTGCACCAGTGTTGGAAGTCCCAACCGATGTCCGAGATTACCTGTACGCGACCCATTCACATTGAGATTGTCACGTTTGAACGTCGACTGATTTGCCTTGCTCATTCTTCACTTTCCAGGGTGCGACTTGCCACTGGTGCGATTAGCCGATGTAACATGGAAATCGATGGCGAAGCGTTCGTCAAACGACTCCATCTACCCTCGGAACAACAACCGCATCCTGCTTTGGTGACGGCCTTCATGTTACTCGCCACCTATTTCTCATCGCCGTTTATGCCCATTCCACCTGAAGCACCATCATGTGACCAGTTACTTCAAGTGATACGCCACCAACTCCGGGAATCGTTGTCCAAAGTAGACAGGGTACTGGACTTTGTCGCCGCTTCGACGTTTCTGTCGTGGTGGTTCTTTGAACAAGGTAGATTCTTGGAGGGTCAGTTCGAGATCTCATCCACTGTGAGGTTGGCCATCAACTGTGGTCTTCATCAGATCGATGAAGATCAAGTGAAGGCGGTCCTCTCGGGTCGCAAGCCGGAAGAAGTCGATCCTAGAGCAAGTCCAAGAAAGGAAAACGGTATCCTTGGACCATTGAAGGACGTAACAGATCTCGAGTTCAGAGTCGGGATATTCTGGAATGTAAGTGGTATTGATGTTGTCATGATCGAAACATTTGAACTCATCGATCATCTCATGATTTTTACTCAAAACAGATTTATGTTCTTGACAAGAACTCGGTTATGATGACTGGTTTACCATCTGCATTTGACGAGTTCACCGAAGATGTCAGTACCAAGATTACAACTGTCTGGCCGATGCACTTCAAGTCACTTTCATCAGCAGTGAGTTGCTGAGACATTTCATTTGAGATTGAGAGGTTATTGAGATAACTTCTATTAGCGCTGGAAGTTTGACGACGTCACAGGCTTTGACGGGTTGTATCTTCCAGCAAGAAGCCGCAATGGCGCAGCGACTCAGCCCCCTATGCTGTATCTATGTGCTCACGCTCAAGCAGCAGCCCTTCTAAGTCGTACCACGGCACTTTCCACGCTTCCGCGTAGGTAACCCTGAACGTCGATCTATTTACAATGCACTAATACATGTCTTGGTCCTACAGCACAGAGCTCAGCCGAAGCTGAGCACATCAAACGTCAAATAGCTGTGTTACCCCGTGTCATCTCAGCTTTCAGTGCTCGGCTACCTCCACTCAGGCCTGAGGCCGTTGGAGGCGCTGCACCATCAGTACCGTGGAACGCGTTTACGATGGATGTCGCTTTCATCATGACGGCTCTCATCAAGACATTTGTGTGTGTCTCAGTGGTGCACATGCACCGCGCAGCCGAGATGGTCGCTTCAACCGGTGCAGAGGTTGCCGCAGCTAGGGAAGAGAGATTGGTTGCTGCGAAGAAGGCCATTGCTCTCGCCAAGCAAGTCGCCGACATGTTGGATGATCCTGCGGCGAAGTATGGTGTCTGTCTGATGTTCGGAGTAAGTAGAATTTTGCTCTATGATGGGTTGGGGCGTAGGTTTGACCGAAATCGATCCATAGTTTTTGTGGACTAGCTCCGCTTTAGTGCTTGCTGAGAACGTCGTGTATCAGCGCAAATTGGCAGCCAAGGTTCCACAAACGCAAAAAGGTTGGGATGAGGGGATCAAAAAGGCCCTACAAGAGTTGGAGGTTGGCAAGTATGCGATTAAAAAGTTATCGGGCCGCTTCCCAGTTCTTGAGTTCCAACTTACTAAAATCGACGATAAATTGAGCTCGTGACAGGCTTGAGAACAGATGATAAAACGGAAGATTGGGATTCGCAACGACATGCAATATGTATTAGACTATGTAGCTGCCTTGATGTATGAGTTTGTAGGATTAACTGCGCCTTGATGAGATTTGTACTTTAACTGATTTGGATCGTGTTGGAAATATATGCTGGAATGATTGATGGGAGAGCTGCGGGACGCTGCGAATGTGATCAGCGGAATCACTCGGCCTAGACACAGTTTTGACCCCTCAATTTTGATCCCTGGACGTCATGCTCAACCTTAGTAGTCTGTTTTTCACATCAAACGCGAGAAAGTCGCGACGTGTCAGTTCGCGGACGTCAAACGATCCGCGGAGCGCGTTTTTCCGGGTGGAGGTTTAATTGAAATCCCTTATCCTACCCTACCCCGAGGTTTCAGGATT
The DNA here is from genome assembly GCA_019633455.1 of Tulasnella sp. 419. NCBI lineage: Eukaryota > Fungi > Basidiomycota > Agaricomycetes > Cantharellales > Tulasnellaceae > Tulasnella > Tulasnella sp. 419. The sequence continues at coordinate 24,750 of WSUA01000070.1, forward strand.
CCGCGAACTGAGTCTATCGGATGTACCTCAGGCAATTCTTGAAGAAGCATGGAAACAGATTCTGGTTACCATCTTGCTAGCCCTCTTGTTCGGCGAGGTTGAGTAATCGGCTGCTCGATGTCGTCGAGTACTCGACATTTTGCTGATGGACGACGAGGAGGTTGGCTGTTGAGAATGTCGAGTAGCGATGGAGGACAGGGGATTACGCGGAGGTATTGGAAGCAACCAGGGGATTTTTAAGGATTCGATTCACCACTTCCAACAGACCATCGAGACTTGAATGGAGTTAGCACTGAAACCCTCAGGCACGAACCGGAGGAATTCATTAGTGGTGTACTGCATTTGGAAATTCAAAGTCTCCGAAGGAAGAAGCGGGGCTGCGGAGAAGAACATTGCAAGCCTTGACTGCACTTAGCCTTTGTTGAAAAATTTTTCATTCACTCTGTTGTTACCACATTGTGATCAGCCCAATTGTCACGGCATGCAAAAACAGTGACGATACACGTGTTTAGCGAAAGAAGGAGAAGATTACCAAATGGATGCTTCCGCCCCGTAAATTGTCCCGGATGGTTACAGGGAATCACAAGGGAACAAGATCTTGGCGGATACACTATCGATCATGCCTCATTTTTGTCGTACGTACTATGCATTGCAGTACGATACCTCTCACTGTTGCGAGATGAATCGTAAAAAGGCGGTGAGCGTGGGTGAAAGCCATTGGAACTGAAAAAGGGATAAATGAGTATGAACCCCCGACGGACGGCAGGCGGTGGCCGGTTTAAGACAAAGCGAGGAACACAAATGCCCAAATTAGCACAAGGGGTTGTTCATTTTTTTGCTAATTCAAACTCAGACAGGGTCTTGTCTGATTGAAATAAGGGGAATGCCCGCCCTCGTCCATCACTCAACCCCCTTCTCTCTCCCTCTTCTCTCACCACACCTCTCCCACTCTCCTCCCGTCCCCAACTCAGTTGTCGTTGACGACTCCCACTCTCTTTCATCCCGTCGATCTCTAACTACACACGCAGCTAGCTGCAGTGAGAATTTTCCCTTTGCTCTTCTTCTTTTTCAATTCGGTCTAATTGTCAATTTTTCTTGTTTCAGATGGTTCGCGTCTCCGTTCTCGCTCTTTTCGCTCTCTCTGTTACGTCTGTTCTCGCTCGCCCCACTCATCATCGCCGTCAAAAAGTATGCCGATCTGAGATCGTCACTACAACCAGCGTCAAGGCTGCTGCTGCTGAAGCTACCCCAACAACTACAACTGTCCCTGGTAAAAGCACCTCTGGAAAGAAGGGTGACAAGGACGATGACAAGGACAAGGAAGAGGAAGATGACAACAGCTCCGGCAGTGACGATACCACTACCGATGACAACAACGGTGGTGACAATAACTCCAGCGATACTCCTGCCAGCTCTGGAAACTCTCCAAAGTCTCTCTTCCCTGTTTCGTTCAAGCCTACCACTTCATGGTCCACATCCAACTCGGTTTCAAACTCTCTCCCATTGAGCCCAGGTACTCTCAAGGCAATCAAGGGTAACTCCAACATCAACGTAGTCGACTTCCAAGGCAAGAGTGCAATCAAGGCCTTTTTCAAGAAGGGTTCCATTAACCCAGGAAACAAGAATGCCCCCGCTCCTCCCTTGTCCTTCTACGCCGCTGGTCCCAAGTCTCTCGAAGGTGATCATGTGATCTTCTCCTACTCGGTCTTCTTCGAGGAAGGATTTGCCTTCAACAAAGGTGGCAAGCTCCCAGGCCTTTGTAAGTTTCTCCAAAGTTTCCGATTATCTTCCGATGACTGAGTGAATTATCATAGTCGGAGGTACCAACAACAATGTCGCCACTACCTGCTCCGGTGGTCGTCATGATGGCGGCTGCTGGTCTACTCGATTCATGTGGCGCGATGATGGTGAAGGAGAGTTGTACGGCTATCTCCCTCTCAACGTCGGCAAGAACAAGAACAAGTGCGGCAGGAATGCCACAGGCGTTTGCAAAAGCGAATACGGAATGTCCATCGGCACTGGAAAATGGAAGTTCGTCCCTGGTCAATGGACCACTATCTCTCAACGCGTCAAGCTCAATTCCGTTGGTCAATCAAACGGTCAGGTTGAGGTCTACATCAACGGCAAGAGCGTTTTGCTTGTTGATGAACTCACCATCCGCACGGAAAACAATGCCTTCGCTCGTGGTTTCTCTGTCCAATCCTTCTTTGGAGGTCATGACAAATCATGGGAATGCCCAAAGGACCAAAATGTCTACTTCTCTGAATTCAGCGCTGCAGTCATCGTTTAAAAAAATTGTTCCTTTTTCACGGCTTTCCATGACTGGTTCATTGATCATTTTATCCTTCCATTCGTTCGTTCATTCTTGGTGCTCCAGCAGCTAGTCTCAGAGCCATCCCCCAAACTCGCTATTGCATATCATTATCTCTCTTTTCCTTCTCACATTCTTTTTTTTTTACATTTACATCCAGCTAGTTTGGATTTACGACTTATGTCGCCTAGTGCGTGTAATGTCCTTCATTCTGTAGGGCTTCCAAGCGATTCCCAATACCATTCACCCTTTGATGTTCGTCGATCGTCTTTAAAGGGTCTGGATATATGGCTTCACTTTTGATGTTGATGTTTTTCATGGGTTAAGATTAGCTGGCATATAATCTTTTACAATTCAATTTTTGGTTCAGTTGTCATGTGGTGTGCTTAAATCTTTGTCAAGCCACTTGGTCAAAGCGTTTATCCTGAACTTCTCTCAACGTAAGGCAAGTTGAGAGGTTGACAGTCACCCTTCACAAACGTGCACGATGGTTAGACTTTCATGAGAGGTAAAAAGAAAAGGCAACACATGTGACATGAGGTGTAAGTGGTGGAACGGATTGGGGTGGGTGGGGGTGGTTGGGAACGGGGAATCTGAAAATGCGAGGTCCCCATTTGACGGAAGCTAGACCTCGGCACCGCATGGGATGTCCCATAGATTGGGTAGGGGTACTACATATGTCGTAAGGGTATACAAATGATATGCTAACGTCGCGATGCGCTTGCAACGCTAAGGGCCGGTCCGGAGGTAACAGGTGCAACCTTGACCTGCAAAACATCCTCTTCTCCTCCGATGTAAGCTTTCAGACGGTTAAACTGATAAGCTGGGAGGAGTGTCCATAATTAGACAAGAGTTCGTATTGTTCGAGTGTTTATCCCCAAAAGCGTTAGGAACTTACCAACAATAGGATGAATCTCGCTCATCCGGCCCATGAGCCGAAGAACAGTGTCCAGATCTTCACGAGCTTGAGGGACCGAAGGGTCTTCCGGGACATTTTGAAGTGATGGATGTACACTGGCTCCAAATTTCCAGATATGTTGTACATGAACTTTAGCGATGGATCCCCACAGAAACTAATCCGAGCATCAAAAAAAGGAAGGTAAAAAGAAAAAGACAAGTGAAACGGGTATTTTTTTTTCAGATTCGGAGGCTGACTTTTTTTCAAGGGACCTGTACCCAAAAAGGAAAACTTACACCAGTAAAGATTGGCATGAACATTACTTTGACATCGGCTTTCTCAGCCTCCCTGATTAGATTTGTCATGTTTTGAGCAACTTGGAGTCGTTCAGCGTACAAATATTGGAAAGCGGCCGAGTCGAGATCAATGGACCTGTACAGGTGCACGCCGGCGGCCATAGCAAGGGCGTAGATCACCCACAGCGACACGTTGATAGGAGGTGGGTTCGGTATCATTACTTCATTGTCGGTGGGATCATAGGAAAGAGGTGGAAGACTTTCCAAGAAAGCGGCAATGGCTGATTTATGATTCTGGGAATGGGGCGTGTGCACTTAATGGTAAAGTCCGAAGCGAACGGATCGGAGGCCTCACCTGGAATTTCTGAGCGAATTCTGGCATTGTGGTATCGTCTTGCGCCATTGATTATTAGCAGCCGGAGAGTCCACAAAGTAACACCGATAAGTGTACTTACCTGGTTGACTGGTTATTGCGAACCCGTTGACCCGAGACAACAGAACAACTGCCTTCATCCTTAACGCAAACATTGTCGTGCATCCTGGCGTAAACGGCACAGGCGGTTCCACGCCATATAGATCTTCAATGGAGCCGTCAGGCTCTGCAAATGTACCCTGAGATTGATAAGCTTCAGCGTTTGTGTCTCACTCGGGATTCAGATATGCGGGATACATACTCTTTCGTATTCCTCAAATGAGCGTGGCCACACTGTCTCTACCTCCTTGTTTTCGAAGCTTGATGGGAGACCTGCAACCAGTGCAGTTGTATGATCAAGCATAAAGACCTGAGACATACTCGGGAAATTAGTTTATGAAGAACCAAGACTCGGAGCAACTCGGATATGAAAAACACTCACAGTCCAGAAGAGGCATATCCGTTCACCAAGGTCTATGGTGTCTTTTGGTAGCTCCAGCAGTGGAGCGTGCAACAAACCGACCTTCATCGTTCCCGGCGGTTCGGCTGTAGATTCGAAGGGGGGATCCCATATAGATGATCTCATCATGTGTAAACCACAAGCTACTGTTAGGTTAGCTGCACCAGCGATCTATCAATTGGACAATGTTAATTGGAAATACTACCATCAGCGAAACACCGCCTCACTTCATGTCTTGCCTCTAGGAATCTTCCAGTCCGGGTCAGGTAGAAAGCGATCAGAATAGTGGCTTGAATGTAGTTGATTTTCGATACCCTTGGATCCTTGAGGGATTCAGATAACAAGTTGCGGGCTCGTGCTAGAAATACAGATTCCAAAGATCGAAGACTGGTGTTACTTGAGAAATGGCAGGCCATCAGATAAATTGCATTCAGAAGAGCGGGTATAGGTTGTTCTGCCGGCGGTAAGCTTAGCGAATCCAGGAATCGTTGGGTATGCACCATGAAACATGGCCTGGCTTTTTGATCAAGGAGAAGTCTCTCGACGCTGTCCGGCAGAGGATATTGGTCAAGGAATTACAAAGAAATTAAAGATGATGCCCACAGATAGCGTTGGATCTCAATTGGGGGTGGATCTGACTTCCACCAATCTCCCCCGAGTTCAGGAGCATTCACAAGTGTGGAACTGGTTGATGTGCTGCCTGGGGTAGATGAATATGTAGCCGGAGATACTTTTGTGGTTGGTGATGGTCGATTAGATGGCGGAGGGCTGCGATGAGGTGGAGGTAACTGGCTAGGGATTAGCTGCGGTTCTGCGGTGTGAAGTTGGATAACTTACATCTGTTTCCTTTGCCTTGCCCTTTTGCTTATCTATTTATGGCAAAATGGAATATAGTAAGTTTTCGAAAGCATCGTGGAATGCACCAGCGTCTATTGGCTAACCTTTTTTCTTCTTACTTTTCGTAGACTTGCCATCATCCGTAGCGGCTGCACTCAGCTGCCTTAACTTTTCTTCGAGCTCTGAGACTTTGTCTAAAAGCTTTTGGGTACGATTCTGCTCTTCTTCGTAGACGCAAGTTCGACCAGATCGCAGACAGGATGTACATTCCGGCTTGATACCTAAGTAACCAGGATAACAATCATGCATGAGATCATGACATCGTCACCAGATGCACTTTTTAATCTTCGGCCTACCGTCGCATTTCTGCGCAGAACCATGAGAGGCTGGTGGTGCAATGTGTACAAGATGTTGTACTCACCATTTTTCTGGCACGACACTTGATGCAAGCACGGCCTTTGCCCAATGTCGAAGACGCTTTTGGCTTCGAGGTACTAGGCCCTGGCCTGGATTTCACTGGGGTTGTATCGTCATCGGATGCCAGCGAGTTATCACTATCGTCCTCTTCGATAGGCTTCAACGTCTCAGGATTAGACTGCACCTCGGCTGGCCCACGTTTATGCATGACGTGCGAGAGCCGATAAGATTTGCCCCTTGCCACAGATTGACAATAAATACTGTAAGCAGGCTCGCGGGAAGGATTTATTCAGAGATGGATGACGAAGTAGTAGGGGCGGTAGTCGCGGGCTGCTTTCTTCCGCAAATGAGTGACACAGCTAGTGGCTTCTCAATTGCATCAGCCGTGTAGACGTTTGGTCAGCCGAGGTTTACAAGGAAGGATCGGACCGTAAGTAGAAGTCCTTCTGTTGTTTGCAGCCCTGTTTGCAGCCCTGTTTGCAGCCGGAAAACTCCGATATTCAGAGTGCAACACCATCTCCACGACATACCCTGACGAAGGCATTTTCTGTGATATGCAAAAAGAGCAAATTGAATTGATTCACATAGAACAAATATTGTCAAGTACAAGAATGCGTTGTCTTCCAATAATAAGTTATGCCAAAAGAATCGAGAGCGAGCGTGAATGAACATCGACCATCATCTGCCGGAGGTGATGACCAGGATCCCCTAAGTAGCTCAATGCATTGAGCTACGCCAATCAGCAATTTTGCCAAGTTGAAAATCTTTTGAGGCGTAGGGTTAGTTGTGGCTCAATATCAAGCATCAATTTTTACGTACCAACTACGGGGAAATTAGGTCTTAGATTTGTCATGCACTGTACGAGCATATCAAGCTCGATATTTACGCTAGCCGACTCTTGGAAATTCCCTTGAGTCACAAGCGTCCGCTGATGACGAATCAGAACTTGACAGCAAGTTGTCCAAGCATACTAATTGATAATGTTAGCACTGCAGAGTAAGGGAGGAAAGAAGATACTTACTGAATATATTACTTCCATTGACATAAGATCATAGTCGATAGGCCCTAATAGCATTGCTAAGCCCAGCACCTCTCGAGTGGAACTGAGACATTGGTCATAAGAAGGTACAGATTCCTGTACCAGGCAACTGTGCAGCTGAATATAGGCGAGATGGACAAGGGTGTACACCAAGAATATGGTTGGATTAATGAGAGAGGTGCCGTTACCGAAGATTTGCCCCATGGAGCCAGTGTTCCGTAGCGGAGGCAAGTCGGCTTGGAATCTCGCAATGGCACTGTGGACCATGGTAAAGGTTTTCCAAAAGTTCTCCCGTGCGACAGGCGATTTACCTTGAGGAAGGATTGGCAATTAATTGTTGTGTCACCAAAGCGCGAATCGAGGAGAACATACCGGATGAGGGATAAGAGGCAGCCAGCCGTAATGCCCTTTCATGCAATGCAGTAGCTTGGACTTGAAGGCCCATCAACGTCTCCGGCCTCCTCTTGTTGACCGCAATGAACGCGGGGTCATATAGATTTCGAATAGTTGCATAGTCTAGGTCGCTGACGTCGCCCTACTTGTCGATTAGCTAACAAAGCTCATTGCCATGAAGCAAGCACTCACTGTTTGATACTCTTCGATGGTTCGAGGCCAGACGGTTTGAATCTCGGTCTAGGTGAAGTGCCAAAACGTTAACTGCTTCGCCACTTGGTCGTCGATTTCATTTCTTACCAATGGATCTGCCTCATCAGGTAAGGAGCCGGGTAATGCCGTTACAGCAGCCCCCAACTATGAGAATAGGGATGAACATATAGCAGCATGAGATCTCGGTGGCAAAACAAACCTTATCCAAGAAGTAAGTTGTCCAGAATACTCTGCCAACAATAATCAGGGCTCTGGGATTGACTATACAAGGCAATGTTTGCTTACAAGATTCGCATTCCTAACTCTGTTCCATCCCTTGGTGGCGTCAGCATGGACCCAGGCCGTCTGACAGACATATCAGAGACACTCCACGGTGCGCTGGCTCTCACTCCTCGTAGAGACTCGGAAGCATTGCTGTCAAACGCTGGCGACAGGATCTGATGAAGGCCGCAAGAAACAGCAAATCGTGCTGCTCCCGCTGTTTGATGATGTCCCTCTAGAAATCGCCCTAGCAGAAGAATTAGAAAGTTGAAATTTGATGTAGCTGAAGTATGACATACCTGTGCGATAGAGATAGAACGCGATGAGGCCGCTTGATACCAAGAAATCAAAGAGTCTGCCAAGCCAATTCAAAGTCAGATCCGTCTTCTACGTGGTGGGACGTGACTCGTACCTGTCAGAGTGTGCGAGAGATGTCAAGAGATACTCTCGTGCACGAGCTAAGAACAGTGGCTCTCGTTGGGTATACTCTGGGTCACGAGAGAAGCTGAGTGGAGCAACGATCCGTCAGGACCGGACTAAAGGAGCTGAACCCTGAGAAAAAAATACCCACTGGCATCCCATGAGATAAACGGCGTTCATTAAAGCGGGGTGTGGGCAATCTGGCGGAAGAAGTTCTAGGGATGCCAAAAACCTTTCTCTAGATAGGAAGAAATCAAATATTTTTCCTGGTCGACTGAGAAATATATCGATCCTTAAGAGTCGGAGATTGAGTTACTATTGGTCATGCAATCAACGATCCAGTCGACTCACAAGTGGTTGCGTATCTCCAGCGGAGGATCTTCATTTGTCTCCCACCAATTCAATTGAGGGATTGCTTCAATGTTTGGCGAGAGACTGCTCGATAGAGAAAAGGCTTCTGGGATATAAAAGTCAAACTCCGAGCTAGTGAGACGACGGCCATTTGTGTCCTGGATAGCCAAAGAGTTTGATTTTTCGCGATGTACAGCCCCTAAGTAGCTTTGATTAGTGTCCGATCAAGAAATAGCGTTTTCTTTTTGAGGTCTTACCTGCAGAGGCTCTCCTAACACTGCGGGGGCTCGGTGACTCTCCATCATCGATATCTTGAGGTGGCGAGGAGGAATTCGACGATGAATCAGTAGATGTCGATCCATGGCGCGAGTTCGATTGTTGTTCGAGGAGTCTGATCTTGGTCTCTAAATCAGTGATTTTTTCTCGCAGAAGCTGGGTCTTGGTTTTCGCTCTACCCGCCGCGTACTGACAATCTGAAGACGCATGAAAATGAGAATGGTAAAAGTATTTGGAAAGAGCCATACCTTTCTTTCCCTTTACGCAGTTGGCGCATTGTGGTTGGCCAGCGTCACACCGCATTTTTCTCTTTCGACATTGCAGACAAGCGGCACCTTGAAGGACAGTATATGAGATGGTTGCCTCTGAAGTAAAGTAAAATATGCGTACCTTTTCGAAGGGCAGTGGTCGATGATTGTGGGGGGGTAAGATCATCGCGCTGGTGCACGGGAGGCATATTGAGGGGTAAGACGTTTTGCGGATCAGTCGGGAATGCGCTGGCTTATAGACAATGCGGATCGAGGTAAGCGCTCGTATTATATCGTTGACGTGTGGAATGCGAAATCAGTGATCTTCGGGAAGCAAAGTTGCGAGAGTTTTTATGGGTGTGCACGGAGCCTGGGTTGTAACAAAGCATAAATTTTCGGGTAAGCACACACATCTAAATTGGAGTTAGGGCCTGATTGGAACGGGTGTTACAACGTTTTCTAGGTTGGAAGTCCTGGTCCGAGTTGAGGGAGATCCAGGAAAGCGGTGGGCTTGAAGCGTCGTGGAATGGTGCAAGATCTCAGTCTAACGCGGCTCGTCAGTGGCCGAAAAGTGGGGTACTCGGCAGTCCAGAGATTAGGACACAGATGAAGAGGTCGGGAATTTCTCCAAGGTGGTCCACGCGGTTAACGGTGACCATTCGGGAAGGAAAAGATCGATAGAAGGACCAAACATCGAATCGCGTGGCCCTTGTTCCTCACGAACCTAACCCACAACCTCTTCAATATAAGCAACAATATTAACCACAACAACCATCTTAGTAAATTTGCAACAGTCATGAATACACCTGCGGTACTCGATCATGCCTCAAACACATATCTCGCTGTCACATTGGTTCATCCTATTCCAGAACCAGCGTCTATCCTCACTGATCCCAAATTGACAAGTCTCTCATACGTTGGTCCTGTAGGGGCATTACAAGATGTCCATCTCTACAGTGTTCCAAAGACACAATACCAGCAGGTTAAGGAACAGGTTTTTGCCGCCTTGGATAGTTTGGATTGTGTTAAATCGGTAGATGTACAAGCAGCCAAGCAAAGGGTCAAAAGAGGCGATGAGCTCTAACTAAAACGACCGAATATGCGAGTACCATTGTCCCGTATTACGAAGCCCTTCGTTAAATTTAAACATCCATTAGGCAGGTCCGAAGAACTTGATAATCCAGGAGCTACCGCGGAATGATACATACAATGACACAATTAAACATGTTTTAAATCTTGACATTAGTGGTGGGATTGATTACATGGAGTTCAGGTCAAGGCTGTGCACAGCCTTGCGATTTCACCCGAGATTGGCAAGGTTATCCGTAACCCGCAGTAGTGCAACGACTGGGGCCAACTGATGCTTAAAAATTCACATCAACCGTGAGCTCATCAAAGACAATGAGAATAGGCGCGATTGTAGCTGCCAAAAGGAGGTGGGCTGTGCCCACAATACAGGGAAGGTTATTGAAAACAATCCGTTCCGAGCGCAAGAATTTGGCGACTGTCTCCTGAAGCGATCGTAAAGAAGCTTTAGTGCCCGAATGTCTCATGCGCCAGCTACATCTCCACAAAGTAATCACTTTTTTTAGTCGAGAATTGCACTCCCAGCATCCCTGGTTACCTTTTTTCTGGTCAAATGAAGGAGTGCCGTAAAGAGCCCATTCGATCATCCTGTTTCCCTGTGAGCGATTCTCCACAGTTTCTCCGATACACGGAGACCAAGTCGATTGCGTTCTCGAAGTCCGTAGTCTTAGACCACTGGGGTTAACAGGGCTAAACTAATTTCAAGAATATACATAAAAAATGACACTGCACAAGTGGACCCCAGGAAGTGGACCCACGATAGTGGATCACGACTTGCTGAAAAGATGCATCCATGATGCTCTTCGCTGTTGTGACTAAAGGAAGTTTGATATTGCTAATAATAACCTCATGGTACAACAAATTCTTATCATCAGGAGGAACATAATGAAGGGCACGAGAACAAGTCTGTCAGCCATAAGTTCGGGAATGAACGTGCTTTGAGAAAAACCAAGTATATCTCGAGTGATTACCCAGGAGGGGAGCAATCTCACTGCCACTTCGATGATGATAGACCTGGTGGCCTGGCAATTTCACCGGGAGCTGAAGCGCATCTCGATTAGAAAGCGGCGGCGGCGGTACAAAAGCGGCGGCGGTGGAATCCAGCGGATTGGAGATCACGATTTCGATCAGTCTGAGTTGTGAGTGAGGGGGACCCTTATCTCAGAGCTATTCATACCATACGAGCCAAAACGAAAAGTCACAAGCTACAGCGTAAGCGAAAAACTAACTCACCATCGAATTTGTCTCTAAAGAATCGATCAGTCGAAATAGCAGAACCAAGTGTTCAGCGCCGAGTTGCTGGGTCGACCGACATTACCGGGGGCTATGTGCCTGAGGCGTTGCACCATAACAGGAACATTCCCTTTACCTCTCCTCCAAGGTGATAATGTGCTGTTATTGGGGAGATCCATAAGGCCAGGCCTACCGCTACATGTGCTCAAAGGTAAAAGACCGTTGGAGCAAAACCTAGGCATGATTGTCACGATGAGTTAAGAAGCTTATCCAGTGTTCTGGTGTACCGTAGTATTGCACTTTGAGGTTGATCACTAGAGACCTTGGGCCAATATTTGGAAACAAGGGGGTATTATCAGCTATAAGACACAATAGACCAGCGTAGTACGCTTACATTATTCATCATGCAAGAACTACGCATCATAATCGATACTGTGTTTGACCCCTATCGGCTAGAAAAAAAAATCCAGAAAGCTGAGAGCTCGGTGATCTTAGTGAGCAGCAATAATGCATGGGAACAAGATAAGTTTTTGCCTACGCCTGTCTCGACTTATCCACTATCTAGAGTCTGACACTCCTGTGATCAGCAGCGCCTAGCATATGGATCCCCACCACCTACATGTGCCGAATGAAACCTTGAGCCAAATGACGCGTAGCAATCACCCCTGAAGTCGATCGAGACTTCTTGATGGGTTGAAATCAGCGACGTCAAAAATGTACGGCGACTCACGCTGGAGCCCGGACAAGCAACCTGATTGGCTGATAGATGGCGCCGACCGCGTTTATACCTCGATCATCGCTACCCAAAGTCTATTCAGGAGTTTACACGGTAGACGGAGTAATTCCTAAAAGTGAGAACGGGACGAAACGGGTCGCGATGCCGAGCCTGGTGGACAGCCCCCGGTAAAGCTGGTGGTGCATGGACAACATGTGAGCAGGGAGGTCGGTCCGACGAGCATAAGCTTCATGGAACACTTGTGGCATCCATCTATCGGCATTGGTACGGCAAAAAAGCAAGGATTTGGATATTGAAATTGAACGGATGCTTGGTTGCCGTTTTATTTGAGACCACGGATACCAAATTGTCGTTTTCGAGGTTCGGTGTTAAGCTGATATCTGTATGGATGGGGTTATCCAAGTAGCGCCGTAGAGAAGAGCCAGCTGATGTAAGTCTATTGCTTGAGTAATCCGGTATTGGGAGGTGGTTGGATTGATTAGGGGGCGGATGAGGTCGCTGAGATGCAGATGAAGTCCCTACACGCTGTGACTCTTGAGAGACGGTCATCAGTGCACTTGGAACGAACAATGGCTTCAGATTGAACGGACGCTATACGCACCGAGAAACGACCCCTGTGTGGTGAGGCAGCAGCCACCTACAGTACCATGCTCAGCAGCTCTTCTGACCTTGATATTAGGACTAGATGGATACACCGAGATTAGCGGAAGGTATACCAACTGGTTGTTCAATGATGCACGCCGTTCAGTGCTTGGTGAAGGAGTTGGTGGACTATGAGGAGTTCCTTCACGTACGGACTTCACCTCCCTGTCTTAAAAATTATAGGTGGGACAGTGTGACATGCGTCATGCTTTCGAGATGTTCTCACTCACCCTTCGATTATAAGCTCACTGCATTAAATCCGTAGCCCGAGCCACGTCATTGTTCGATTTGGCTGTACACTGCACAAGGCAGTAACACCCTTTACCACGATGGTGTGCTGTTGGCGTTCTAGGTTGCCGAATGGCGGCATTGTCGACCGTCACCTGAAGCTGGCCTAGCACTAATTTAGACTCCTTCACATTTCCTGCCTAAGTTACCCCAAGTTGAACCGGTTAGAAAAACAGAGCAGTCAGATCAAAGAGAGGGGTGAATATGTGGTGCTGACGTCCGAAACCTTGAGAGCTTTTATAGGCGAATTAACCGTCTAGGGTGGTTCGGCTCATCGTGTCCATGACCGACTTCACCAGAAGAGGAGGACACAAGGATTTTGTTCCCACAAATTCGTCTTTCTGACCACGTTTCAGGACATATAATGGGTTAGTAACAATTATTTGGCGTTCAATAAATGAATGATCGCGTATTCACCTCGACATACTCCGATAATTCGGCCAACATTGACCTTTGTCTCAAAATCCATATTACACATCATGCCTCGAGCAGCATTTAAAGAGTGGAGGCCGAAAGCGAGCCGAAATCTTCTGTACCGAATACGCACGACATGTTAGTCCTGATCAGCACCTATCTCGGGGTTCACCACGGCCTCTGATGTCCAGGCTGGGGAGCCGCATGGGATTTTCTTGATTTACCTCGGGTACCATTGAGGGTTCGATCCGCCTGAAAGGACACCAAGATCCCCTTTCAGATAACAAGTCAATCAAGTCCCCACTGGAGTACACAAAGTAATTCTAAAAAAGCCTAAACGGCTAAAATCTGTGTGTACCCTCCAGTGCTTCGCGAATGCGTAAACATGACGAGACTAAAGAAAATTGTGGCGAGAGATGCACCAATGTCTGGAGTCAATAGATGTAGATCGTTCGAGGGATGCGGGGCCTTACAACGCCGAAAGAACCCGCTTATTTCGGCGTTGTTCGAGTTGCCGGTTCGATTGATAGACAAACGAACAAAGAAAGAAAGGGAAATCTGAGTTAGTAAATGCAAGGTACCCCAGAGTCCGAGATCGTCGTCGAGGCCTTGTTAGAACACATGGGTGATTCTGGATTACCAATCATGAGGGATCCACGATTCTAAACGGTATTCTTATACCGTTGACGATCATATCCACGTCTTGGGTTTTTCATTTGATCGAAAGAGGTCAGTGCATTGCCAATTTGATGAGATCATCGATCCTGCAGATCCAAGATGGCGATCCCGGAAAGGTACAAGTTCTGTCGCATTAATTAGCGCATCGACAGACCCAGAAAGAGCCTATTCTATGCCACACATGGCACCCGAGTCAAGGATCAAATAGATCTTCAAGTTTATCGCAACAAACACCGATGTTGACAAAGCACATTGCTGCCCCACCCGCCCATAGTGTTGCAGGATTGACACAGACCCCACGCATACACCGTCACAGGTCCCAATTTCGTTGGACGCCTTCATAAACTGAGTCGTAGTGGTAGAAGCGTGAATAGTCCTATCAAACGCGCAGGTGATGAATCCTGATATCATTAGATTCCTCTCAATCTCTAGTCAAGATGAGGGACAACGTAATCACTCAGCTCAGATAAACGGATTCACACACGATAGTTTCGATACCTTGCAGAGGTTAAATCCAGTGTTGAGTTGATAGCAATATACACACTCGCTAAAGAATCCATGGACCACGTGGTTTATTCTGCATTGTCACGTAGCCCATGCTATTCGGCCGAGGCACCCAGATATGGGCGCCTTAGAAATCAGCTTAACTCTGTTGAGTGCAAAGAATTCCGCTGTTTGTGATTATTCCCAGTCAACTAGCGCTGAAGAATCTAAAGCGAGTCTCACCTTGAGTCCCGTCCGTGGGGTTATCTTTTACTAAAATGAGACAACCCTCTTTCCGCGAGAGAGCATAACGGCAAGTGGACAGATACTCATGATAATTTTTTTTTACCTGCGAAGCACATTCATTAGCGAAGACGACGGAGCATGCATGAGACAGTCATCGCAAGGTTGATTGGCAGACGTATTCTTTGATGTTTTTGACGTTAAAAATCAGGTTTGACTTTTTCAATGCCGAAGACATCCGGAGCGTCTCAGCTCACAATCCATCAAAACGCCTCCTTCCGGTCCGTTTAAGCCTATTACCTCAATTAGCTTATTTTCATGTCTTCCTTTTGCGGTCATGCGGGATGCGCCAGTCGGGGGTTGAGGTGGAGCGGCGCGTCCGATGAAATCCCGTTGGTTGAGACAGGATTATGACTTGTGGAAAGATAAGGAACGAAAAGAGGCTTTCGCTTCCCTTGCCTTGCGATCCACGTCAATTGTGCGAGTATGTCGTGCACATGTGGTAAAATTCGGATGGAGAAGCCGCAAAGCATGATTGCCAAGGATTCTAGCAAATAAACTAGTATCCAGGGCTAGAACCTAAAGAATATTATTGAGTGCTTTGAATAATAACAAGGGCGAAGTTCGATTGTTAAGAGACCAATTGTTTCAAGACTGAAAACAGCAACGATCGAATGTGAGACAAACAATTCCCTTGATTGTTTTGAATAGGAATAGAATCGGAGTTGAGATCAAGGTTGAAAGTCCGTCAGGAGACCGGCGATGACATCAGCTATCACTCCACTCGATACGTCAGGTGGACATGAGCATTTTGAAATAGAACAAAATAGCACCGGAGCCGACTTTGTAAGGTACAGAAGACCAAGGAGTACCAACCCACATGGAGATGTTTGAAATTGTAAACGTGATAAATGCTGACATGATGGCGACTTGGTTGAAAATGATGGAAAAGCACAAAAAATCGCAAAGGAATAATGCTCAGAATCGTATGACGATGTCAGGAAGCACAAGACCTCAACGTCATGGTCACATTGACGACGTGAATCGAGACCGAGCGATGACGTCGGTAGACGCGTAGCACGTCGAACAGGCCTTCCATTAAGGGTGTGACACTCTAAAAAGTCTGTCATGATTCAGGGACGCATTTGTTCGGAGATATTCGGTAGAAATAAGCGCAGTGAAGAGCGAGTTGAGGAAGAGGAAGAATACATGAGACTGAAGGATATTACGAATAAAAAGAATCGCCTTGTCTGAGACGATAGGGAAGAGTGGGAGGAAGAGTGAGAAATGGGAGGGGAAATGGGTGAGTGAGTGCGAAGAGTTTGGGCGGAGATTGAAGGGAACCGAGTCCTTGGTCATGTATTGAACGGTCCCTCCCCATACATAACTGGCCTGTCTAGTCCTCTTCTCAGTTTAGCCTTTTTCATTTCCCCCCTCTCTCACATCTCCGTTCTCGCCGCTGCTGTAGACGTTGTCTCGAACTGGGGCTGGTTGTCGAAGGAGAAGGTGAGTTGTTACAATGGTTACTGATCATTTGAGACGCTGATCTCAGTTTCTGTTCCATCTTTCATCACTGTCATCACGCCTTGGAATGACGTCGCCTTACATTGCGATGATGTCGCTTTGTTCTCTTGTCGCTGCGTTTCGCGCGGGTGTCGTGTCTCTCGACCATCTCCCACTCTCCCACTTCGGTCTCAGTCGAAATGCCGTATGCGATGCCTTCCCCACTCCCTCAACCACTTTCTTTTCCTCTCCCTTCGTCCAGTCCATTTTCTCCTTCGACTTCCATGACTCCCCCAAAGTCTCCAGAGTTCGTGTTTACTTCGAATACTTCCCTCGCCCCCCTTCAAGGCGTCCCAAGGTCCAACAAAGCTTCCAAGATCAAGTTACAATCCCGTTCACACTCTACCCATCATCCCGCTACACTTCCGCGGTCCATTCCTCCCATTCCTTTCCCTACAGTGCAGCCGCCCACCCCAGATGCACCAACTAGGCAGTCCATTACCCCTCTTTCGGACTCTTATCCGTTAAGGCCGAAGCGCGTCCGCGGCCAAAGGACTTCACCCACCAGGGCCTTCGACTCAGCATCCCATTCCTCATCAGATAGCGATGACGGTCCTCTTCCCTCAGATGCACTCACCATCGGTCGGAAACGCGGAGAATTGCTTTCCGCTAATCGTCGTTCCCTTAGCGCTTCCGCCGCTCTCGCTGTTCCATCGCCCGTTCCTGCAATAACTTCCGCTCCTAGCACGACTACCGCATGCGCTCCTCCCACTAAAAAGTTCCAAGCCGTCGTTGCGGGTCAAAGCGGTGTTCTCAAGCTCAATATGGATGCCATCAAGCGAGCTAGGGCTCAAAAGGAAGGTGTTACTCACGATGACATCACTACAAAGCCCAAGTATAATACCTTTGGCCCGTCCTCGACCAACTTGATCCGCAAAAAGTCTGGTGAACTAGTCAAACCGGCCCTTAGGCATACCACTAGTTCCTTCTCCACATCACCTGAGGCTGAAACCTCGTACCCCCCCGCAAGCTCAACTGGAGAATATCTGCGTATGAATGGTTCAAGGATGCCAAAAGACGGCAACTCTAGCTCCGCTATGTATCGCCGCAACTCGGCCCCCTCTACTCCCAGTAATCCCAAGGCAGTCAAGTTTGATTCTCAACTTGAACATGTCAAGCTCTTCTTGGCTGAACAAAAGCCCGCTGCCGTGTCTCGCGATGGATCTCCCCAGTGCAGCACTACCGAAGACGAGTCTATGGGCTATCCTTGGTACTCTCGCAAGAAGTCCGAAGGCAAACTATGCTTGAAAGTTGTGGATGGATCCGAAAACGGTTGTGCAACAGAAGAAGAAAGAGGACGCTACTCTAAGGCGCTTGATCGACCAGGCTGCTCCGGCGTTGACGTTAAGATGGAAAGCTTGGTCTTGAGCGATGACGGAAAGTGTCTCAAGGGATCTGTCGTCGTCAAGAATCTGGCGTTTGACAAGTGGGTAGCAGCTCGATTCACCCTCGACTGGTGGCAGACCACAAGCGAAGTAACTGGGCGATATGTGGAGAGCGTATCAAGGACCCCATCCCCTCATTCCGCACTCGACGTACCGACGACCCATGATCGATTCACCTTTATGATCAAGTTGGATGACGTCTTGGCCAAGATTGAGGAGAAAACGATGTTTATTGCTATCAGATATTGCGCCGCGGGAAAAGAGATGTGGGACAACAACCTCCACAGAAATTACCAGGTGTTGTTCGAGAGAGTCAAAGGAAGTGCAGTTTCCGGACCTGGATCCCCGACCAAGAACGGCGCGAAGATCAACGCCACCGGAGCTGGGTCTCCAACCAAGGCTAAAGGAGGTTGGCCAGAAATGGCAGACTTAAGGAGAGAGTTGGAGAAGGTTGTCAACGAAGACCTCAGTGACGATGCCAAAGGACGGCGCCCATTACTTCGTAAAGTGGATGGTCCAAAGGTGAGCAAAGCCCTCATTGCCAAAGATCGTTTCACTTACTCCTTGCAGGCCTTCTCATTCTCGGGACAGCTCCCATCCAGTAATTCATCCCCATCTCTTTCGCCACTTCCATTGCCCAAGTCGACCACAGTGGCTAATCCACCTACCTTGAACCAACAGCTCTCAAGCCGCTACGACTTCGCCTCTTCATTGAACAGCACCTGGAACCCTTCCAAAGCCCTCGATCTAGCTGCCACTCAAAACAGATATCAGAAGAGCTGGAACCCCCCGCCTCTGCCGACTGGAATGCCCAACACTCAAAAAGCTGCAACTGCAAACGCAGCAACGGGATCTGTCAAAAAGACTTCCCCCAACGGACTTGATGTCCCTCATACCCTGGGTCCAGCTCCAAGCGAGGGTGTTCTTTTCCCTACCAGATCAAGTGCATCGTCCTCACCTTCACCTACTAGAGGAAACTCTCCAACTAAATCCATGTCACCTAATATGAGAGTCGTGTTCCCCGCAACATCTGGCTTCTCCACCGCCGACGGAAGCAAACCAGCTCTGGGTTCGCCCAGGGATAGATACGGCTCACATGCCGATATAGATGCCGCTAAGATTGCTTTGAGTAGAAGAATGTCTGATGAGGATGAAGATGCCGATGACAAGAGATATACGTTCGCGTTCACACCTTCGTTCGAAGAGGATTCTCGTTCAATGGGAAGAGGAAGGAGACACCGGAGAAGCCCATCATCATACTTTGACGGCTGGCTTGGCTCTCAGTCCTCCTTCGTAACTGGAAACGACAAGATTAAACCTCGAACCTTCAGTTCCATGGGATCTGATATTATTTCTCCCACTTCGATTTCCTTGTCATTGGCTAGCGCAAACACTGCGGATGTCCTGGTTTCTCGACCTGGCGATGAAAGCGAAGATCACGAAGAGGATGGCGAAGAAGTGGGCAACTATACTCTTGTCAATGTTTGTGATGACCCTCGTACCTCCGAAGAGGAAGAAGAGACGGAGAGGGAGCAGGATAAGGAAGTCTACAGCTTGTTGGGATTGAAGACGGACAGTGCAGTCGAAGGACGATCTGGTTTGAACATCACCACCCCGTCTGTATCAGTCTCTGCCTCGTCACCTCCTGTGAGCGCCAACAACACTCCTCTCAGCCACGGATTTTACTCTGCGACGATGCTCGGAGCCGGAGGATTACAGCCTTACAACACTGTTGCACGTCCCGAAGTGCATAGCCCGACTGGTTTCTCTTCTACTCCTTCCATTACTAGCTCAACTTCGACCAGTCCTACGCAAAGTTCTAGCTCACTTCCTGTCTCGCCTACAAACTCAGATATGGATGTTTCCTCGATCTTCACTATGCAAGGGAACGGTGGTAATCGAGATTCGCAGTACAATTTCTTCGTAGACAGGTGAGTAAAAGGGTGATAGTTTGCACGATTGCATCTTGTACTGACCATCTATTTTATTAGATTCTGCTTCTTCACAGGAGATATGGCTGAGGTTGATGCTGCCTCCGGAGACTCTCCTCTCCATCCACCTCGAAGGATCCATTCCGACTCGGACGTCGACAGTTATTTCTCTCACTCTGTTGGCGGACCGACTGGTTTTGGAATGTATGGTTCCCCTCCTATGGGATCCGAAGAAGCTACATTCGGTGGAGCGTGGTCATCCTATTTCAATTCGTCTTCTTTCGGAAGTGCGACCAGCGCAGGATACTCGAGCGGTCATACTACCCCTACCCGATCGCCCAAGGCTGAGGTTGACGCTCCCATGAACGAGGAAGACATGGACATGGATGCCGAAGTCTCAACTACCCCAAGACCTGGTACTCCTGTTGAGCAACCAATTGAGGGATGCGCCTCCCCAATGACGGCGATACCCACCGCTTTCACAGCGTCAACTGCTTGAGCTTGCTCGCTTTTAACCTATTTCAACTTCATCATCAACCTCAAAAATCATCTTAATGACTCGAGAACGTTACACCTTTTCTTGCTTTAATTTTTTCGACGACAGCAAACCCCTCGGGCGAGCTACGATATGGACTATGACCGCATTATCTTCAAATCGTCTTTTTTGTTGTTTGCTTTCTGCTGGGATGTACGATTAGAGCCGGTGAATATCGCCGTTGCACCTCTTTCACCCAACTCGCAATGTCTCAAGTTATCTTGTTCCTTGTTTATTCACATTCGGCTCGTTCAATATTGCGTTCGCTGTGCTGTTTGAGTCCTACGATCCATTTCCATACCCTTATTTGGAAAAGTATGTACTCATCTTCACATTAGGTGATGTCTGGCTTTAACTTAGAATCTCTATTTTCTAGCCAGCCCTATCAGGAACCCATATTTATAGCCATCCATGACCAGCATTGAATTTCACATACATAAACTATGTTAACATTTCGCATACAATACATTCATTGATTGAGAAATATTGGACATTCGAGTGTGCCTGTGAGGGAATGAGACTAGTAAGCGTGATTCGGGTTTTCTGGCATGGGAATAGAAGACTATGTCGCACTGGGATGACCTTTCAACCCTGTCAAGCTGTCCCAATTCAATTGTTTGATATAGTGCCTCTTTAGACAAGGCCTGAAGTCATTTGATCAATCACCAGA
>WSUA01000701.1:0-11340 GCA_019633455.1 Tulasnella sp. 419
TGGATGTTCGAGTGTCACACATTGGTGATATATATATATAGATTCCTTGAAATTGGAAAGATACAATAAATTGAAAGAATGAGTCGAATTGTGGCTGCATGGCCCTGAGACTTTAACATCTACGCAGCTATGTCAGAAAATACGATTCGGCCACTATATGGGGGTACCGAGCAATTGGCCTCAAGCGCTCAGATCATCGTTTCTTGTGTCACTAAGTGGGAGAAGAACTGTACAGTTCTATCAAAACAAACCGTGTGAAAGTACAAATCGCTAATTTCGATGAGCCCAGTCAGTATCACGATCACGGCAGTCGTTGCACTCTCGGAATCGTTATTCCTCAAGCTTTAATCCCATCTTCACGATTTTCGAAGCCGAATAGGGGCTGTTTTGACGTCCGAGACGACATTCGCTTTTTACAATCATGAATCCAGAGAAACTTGCAAAGCTCCAAGCCCAGGCGGCGGCGAACAGGCTTGGTGAGTTGGCTCATCTATATCACTGCAACTGGCATCGCTAGCAGTGCATAATGCACCGTGGTTGTATTGCGGCATCGTTTCCCATGTAATTATGAATTGCTAACATATTCTCTTGATTCATTCATTTGTCCAATTCGTCACCTTTATTGCTTACGTGAATTGACAAACAAATCATTGCACCAAATTATGGACATAATATCAAGGTGGAAAGGGCACAATGCGTCGAAAAGTAGTTAAGAAAACCGGCGCTGGTGGTGCGCAGGACGACAAGAAGCTACAAGCAGCTCTGAAGAAGTTGAATGTACAACCTATTACTGGAGTTGAGGAAGTCAACATGTTCCGAGAGGATGGCAACGTCTTGCACTTCAGTGCTCCAAGAGGTGTGTTGAATGTGGCACGAATAGACGCCCGTTGCTGACGATGGTGAATGATATATCCCAGTTCATGCTGCTCTTCCGGCCAATACACTTGCTGTTTATGGAGCCGGGCACGTGAAAGAACTCACTGACCTGGTCCCAGGCATTCTGAACCAACTTGGTCCAGACTCGTTAGCTTCTCTGCGCAAGCTCGCTGAAAGTTATCAGCTACAACAGCAAGGTGCTAGAGCTGCTGCAGCGGGTGCAACAGTAGGAGAAGGTGCAACAGGAGAGGATGATGATGATGATGTCCCAGATTTGGTGGAGAGTTTCGATGTGGAAGAAACCAAGGAAGGTGATAAAGATAAAGAAAAGGAGAAGGATAAGGATAAGGATGAGGGAGACCTTGAGGAACTGAACTAAATCGCATCACTCCAGTTGTGTTTGGAGGTGAGGCCTTACCAAATCCCGTTACTGTGGTTCAATCGCTTCTTGTCGGTCTTCAACATATCCTCAAAAGCCTCCACCCAGTTGTTCTTATTCTCCATTAACCTCCACTTCTTTTCATGTATCGTGCACGTTGCTGTCCCATCATCAAACATTGCCTGCTATTTCTGAAGCCGAAAGGGTCGGGTGTGGTCGGGACCCCTCACAATTGATCGCATGATTTAAGGTCAAGAGCCGGTAAACGATGCTTGATCTCGTGCTGTGGAGAAATTAAAGCCCCAGAGTGCGGGGCTGCGAGAATATAGCAGTCCCAGCGTTCCGGTCACGGGCTCCCGTCAATTTGCGCTGTTCCGTTAGATCGTAGATCATTGTTTGTTCCAATTCAGTCCCCACCTGAAAGTTTGCAAGATTGGCTCGGTGATCTTGACCCGGTTTAAAAGGCCTGTCGTCGACAGATCCACCTTGCTCGTAACACCCACCACCACCCAACCTCTCCCTCTCCTGCCAAATCATTCATCATTGAATCCATAATGACCGAAACCATCGAAGTTCCAGGCGTGAAGATTATTGGTGAGTTACTCCTTTCAACCAGCTGCGCCATTTTTGCGAGCTAATCGTCACAATCTTTTAGGCAAAGTCCAAGGTCTGTTAATGGTGAACGATGAAGATTCTGCTTTATTCTAATATCCTTTAACCTTTACAGGTGCTCAGAAAGAAATCCTGACTGTGGACGCTCTCAAATTCCTCGCGGCGTTGCATCGCACCTTTGAGGCGACCAGGCAATCTGTACGCCCTATCATCCCCTATACCTCTCTCCTTTCCATTACTTAGCCTCGATTATCTTAGCTTCTTGCAGCACGACATGCGACCCAACGTCGCCTGGATGCCGGTGAAAGCCTCACGTTTTTGCCCGAAACTGCCCACATCCGCAACGACCCATCATGGACCTGCGCTCCACCTGCTCCAGGCTTGGAAGACAGACGCGTGGAGATTACGGGACCTACCGATCGTAAGATGGTGGTCAATGCCCTAAACTCCGGTGCCAAAACGTTCATGGCAGATTTCGAGGTGCGTGAACTCTTGGGAGATGAGATCATGAGCTAACTTTCACGTGCTTTGTTGATCCGACCCGTCATTTCTCAGGATTCAACATCACCCACTTTCAATAACTTGTTGAACGGCCAGGTCAATCTTCGTGATGCTATCCGGCGAGAGATTGATTTCGAGCTCAATGGAAAGCAATACAAACTGGTTGAAAATCCAGCTACGCTCATTGTTCGGTATGTCATGCCTAATGGGAGGTCTGTGACATACTGACTTCTTCCCAAGTCCCCGTGGATGGCATTTGGACGAAACAAGGGTCGTGATTGACAACCAACCCATGTCCGGTTCCATCTTCGATTTCGCTCTTTACTTCTTCCATAACGCCGCATACCTCCTTTCGCATGGCCGCGGACCATACTTCTACCTCCCAAAAATGGAGCACCATCTTGAAGCTCGTCTTTGGTCCGACATCTTCTACTTCTCTCAATCTTACTTGCGCATTCCAACGGGATCTATCCGTGCTACGGTGTTGATCGAGACCCTCCCAGCTGCTTTCCAGATGGATGAGATCTTGTGGGAATTGAGAGCCCACTCCAGTGGATTGAACTGCGGAAGATGGGATTACATCTTCAGCTTCATCAAGAGGAGAAGAATGGATAGAAGTGCTGTTTTGCCCGATCGAAAGGATGTGACCATGGAAGTTGGATTCATGGATTCTTACGTCAGATTGCTCATCCAGACCTGCCACAAGTGAGTTTAGATACTTTACCAATTCGTCGAATGTGCATTGACCCTCAATACTCTTAGGCGCAAGGTAGCCGCTATGGGAGGCATGTCGGCTCAAATTCCTATCAAGGGAGACCCCGAGGCAAATGATGCAGCGATGGCCAAAGTTCGAGCTGACAAATTACGAGAAGTCAGAGCTGGTCACGATGGAACTTGGATTGCTCATCCTCTTATCTGCAAGATTGCCATGGAAGTTTTCGATGAGCATATGCTGGGTCCAAATCAGGTCAGTCAACTTTTTCAAACTCGGCCGATCTGTTGCTAATGGTTTGTTACAGTATCACGTTCGCCGTGAAGACGTCTCCATTAAGCCTGAGGACTTATTGAATCCTCATATCTATGGAGCTAAAATCACTGAAGAAGGTGTAAAAGGAAACGTCTCGGCCGCACTGTCCTATTGCGCAGCTTGGGTTTCCGGTAATGGATGCGTTCCCATCAATCATCTCATGGAAGATGCTGCCACCGCTGAAATCGCAAGAATGCAGCTCTGGCAATGGGTATGGCATGGTGCCGTCATGGTATGTCAAGACTATTAACTAATTTTTAAGCTGTCACTGACTGCTCCATCATAGGATAACGGCAAACCAGTTACGCCAGAGCTCATCGACTCTTTCATTTCTTCAATTGCTCCTGGGATCTCCAAAACCATTGCGGGCGTGACCTCCAAGCACGTCGACATCGCAAGCAGGTACTTGGGTGAGCAAGTACGACAGGACAAGGCAAGCGAATTCTTAACTAGCGACCTTTTGGGATATTTGGATGGTGGGGATGGTGGAATTGTTGGTCGTAAGAGCTTGCTGTAAAAAGGGTTCTTGAGAGCCCCGGACTTTTTCAACAGATAATATGCTTCCATTCTAACCACCCACATGATCAATGCTGTATTCGTATTATTAGTCAATGTCTTTTGAATCAATCCTGCATTTTCTTTCGATTTTGTGTGCATTTTGCGGGGTTAAAGCGCCAGCAGAACAAATAGCCTCAAACAGAAGGCTTCGAAGTTCGCCGCCCTCAGACTTTCGTTTTTGACTAGTGACAACGCGTCCTTGCAACATCGTTTCTCTTTTCCCCCTTCCTTCCGCACGTTTACACTCTCAAAATCGCTATGGCTGCTGCAGTTGAAGAGATCCGCGCTGCATCATATGTTGGTTTCGATACCATCACAAACCAAATTGAACACAAGCTTTTGAAGCGCGGGTTTCAGTTCAATGTGATGGTTGTCGGACAGACTGGATTGGGAAAGTCTACACTCATCAACACAATCTTTGCCTCTCACTTGATTGACTCCAAGGGAAGGTTTGAGCACGATGAGCCTGTTAGGCAGACAACGGAGATTCAGACCGTGTCGCATGGTGAGCTCACTTTTTGCTCAGCTTTTTTTTTGGCAACTAAACGCTACTCTCTCTTCTCCAGTCATTGTGGAAAATGGTGTTAAGCTCAGACTTAACATTGTTGATACCCCCGGATATGGTGACCAGATAAATAATGAAGGTTGCTGGGACACAATCATCAAGTACATCAAGGTAAGTTGGTTACCAGCAATACCATGCACTTTATGGGCGTTGGCTGACTAGAGGCGAAATCTATATAGGATCAACACTCCGCTTACTTGCGTAAGGAGTTGACTGCCATGCGAGATAAATACATTCAGGACACTCGCATTCACTGTGCGCTTTTCTTCATCAACCCAACCGGCCACTCTCTCCGTCCTATCGATGTCATTGTCATGAAAAAACTCAGCGAAGTGGTCAACGTTGTTCCCATCATTGCAAAAGCCGATTCTCTCACTTTGGAAGAGAGGGAGGCTTTCAAGACCAGAATTCGCGCTGAGTTGCAATACCACTCCATCAGGCTTTACCCTTTCGACACGGATGAGTATGACGAGGAGGAGTTGAAGCTCAATGACACTATCAGGGTATGTATTCAGTCAGCCCAGCTCCAGAACCCCTACTCACTGGATGTTTTCCGTGAATAGAGCACCATTCCATTCGCTATTGTCGGATCTGAGCGAAATGTTATCATTGATGGAAAATCCGTGAGAGGTCGCAAGAACCGCTGGGGAGTCATCAATGTGGAAGATGAGACCCACTGCGAATTCGTGCATTTGCGTAACTTCTTGACCCGGTGAGTGACAAGCACGTTTTTTCAGCATAACATCAATAGTGATGTGTGACCCCCTACATAGTACCCACCTCCAAGACTTGATTGAGACCACCGCCCAAATCCACTATGAGGCTTTCCGATCCAAGCAACTACTTGCTTTGAAAGATGCTTCCAGCCGGCCTCAGGCTTAGATTACCCTATATCTACTCTACACCAGTCACCCTGTATACCCCTTCATTCCTTACGTTTCCTCATAAAACCTCTCCCCACACTCCTTCATCACGCAAGGATGTATTTCCGTCTTCTGGTATCTATTCCTGGTAGCTTCAGAATTCATAGCTTGATATGACCCCTACTTCTTGTGAGGAGCCAGATCCCACTCCTAGAGAAATCTCTCAAAGGCAATCGTAAAGTATCATTGTGAAAAAACACAAGGGAGGTCGGATGAATACATGAGCGGGAATCAAACAAGAGAAAGTTTCCAACGTCAAACAATAACTACCACAGAACAGCGCCTCCATGATTAATTACAAAAAAGGCATTACGTGTGGTAGGTGTAGAAATAACAACCCAAATGAGAGAGAAGCATGAGATTTCGTAGCAGGACAGTAGTAATGAGGAAACAGAATTCTAATGCTATGAAGAAGAACTTTGGAATGGTATCTTTCCAGGAGCTGAAGCTTTCCTCTCCTTGATCGACTTTCTCAGGTTCGGGAACAAAGATATACTTCCCCTCCGTCCTCCAGGGTTTCGCTCCTCTTCAACAGCATGTAGTGATACCCTGGACTGATGTCGAGACGATAGACGACTCTGGACTCTCCGAATAGCAACTCCACCTTCTTCCTGACTGAAATCGAATCCTCTGTGAATGGCTCGTAGTCCAGTAGCCATGTCCACCTGTGAACCGCGAGTATCCAGCGAGGGTCTTCCAACACCAGCGGTGAACGATCGTCGAGGTGTTTGATATCCATCCGTAGAAGCTCGTGAGCTGACAAACGAGCGACCATCATCGTCATGACCAGGTAGTCGACGTGTGATCCTTGGGTCATTGGTAATGTCGTGGTCTGGGTGCAATTTACGGACTGTGCGGAGGATATCAATATCGGATGGGTGGTACATGAATTTGTAGGCCTTGGCGACGTAGCGCGGTAGAACTGCGATGAAGAGCGCGAGGGGCAAGCTGAGCCAGAACAAAGCTGCTCTAAAGACGAACCAGTAGTTTCCGCTGGTTATTGGTGATGACGCATGTCAGTTATAGCGGCAATATTAATATCGAAACATACGTACAAGGAATCAGTACGGAACCATCCTGGAGAGATGAGGGAGTAGACGGCCTGATCACGAAGCGTAAGTTGCTAGGTTGCAATGTCCGCCCAGACGAAACTTACTGTGTAACCCCAAACGAGCACGGGCCCAAGCAATACAGCGAACCATACCCATCCGGTCCAGGCAGCTGTGTTTAGACCGTTGAATAAATTCACGGCTAAGACTGCAGCGAAAACCATGGTCTATGACATATGTCAGTTCACAAGCAAGGTAAGGCGGAGAGAGATACAGACCGAGGAGAACTCGTAGATGTATCCATCATATCCGTCTGTCCGGGAGGTTGTGCTCCAGTAAGCGTAGTTAACTAAGAAGAAGATAACGGCGGACTGAAACCAAATGCGTGAGTATAAAGGGATCAACTGATAAAGTGGAGTGGTTACCGACCTGATATACACCATCTGTCATATAGAGGGTGAACAACTTCGTTCCGAAATGCTTTCCCTCACGTCCAGTTCTGTACAATTCGGGAATCGCCATAAGAATGTCGTCATCTAAGGAAAAGTAGTAGTTAGTAAACCCGCTAAGAGGTCTAGAATATACCTGAGCACTCACCGATAATTCTATCAAAGATACCGATGGCAATGACAGGGGCTATAGACCAGAACACGTTCCAGAAGAGAAGATAGGTATATTCAAACACGCTGAAGGTGAAGATGGTGGTGAGGAAACTGGCAATGGGATTATCACAGCACAGGCAACTCACTATGTAGTGCTCCATCCGCAGTAGATCTGGAACCACCAAAGTACACCGATACACACAATGTTCTTGTAGAAGAAGTTGACAATCCTATGATTCAAGTTGTCAATCGAAATGGAGCCAATAAGAGGAAGCACTCCGACTCACATGTTTCCATTTCGAGCGTAAGACCAATGTCCATGTACCAACAAAAGTCGCTTCAAGAATCGGAACTGCGAGAATTGAACCCTATCAGTGGCTGTATCCCAACGCTGACAGTATTGATACCAACCTGAGCAATTGCGTAATCAGATGAGTTGACAGCTTGCAATCCTTCTTCACCAGAAATTCCAACACCAACGTCGGCGGCTTGAATCATGCTGACATCATTGGCACCATCTCCGATAGCCAAAGTCATCACACCCAATCCGTCCTTGATCAAATGTACGATTTCGGCCTTTTGCTTGGGAGAAACACGACAGCAGATAACAGCCTCGCATTGTGTGCCAAGTTGGAGTAAAAGTTCCTTGCTAAACTCTTCTTTGAGGGCCTGGTTACGAAATGCAAGCCATCAGGAGGAGAAATTAGAACCCATCGACACGACTTACATATCCAAGGGCCAATCCATCAATGACCAACACGAATCCTCCCGGTCTGTCTCCATTGTCATGACCAGCAATAGAGCTTGCACCAGTTGGCATTCTCCTTAATCGATGCCTGTCCGAATCCTTCAACGTATCCCTGTTCTCGCCTGGAGGGTATACCTCTGCCAATTCGAGAATACCGGATTCAGGGAAGAATTCGTCGATAGCAGCGTACATTTGTTCATAAGCCGATTTGCCGGTCTCGGAACCATATTCTCCACCTCGAACGATGATGAGATTGGATTCCCTGGCGATGAGGTTGGTAGTATGACCGATGGCTGTGTGATGAAAATGTGAGTTTGACATTCAAGACCTTCTGACTTAAATTAGAGACTTACCGATAGCAGTTTCAAGTTTGTCTCCAGTCGCAACCCAGACTTTGATTCCAGCGCGTTTCAAATCAGCAATCGCTTCTGGAACACCATCCTGAAGTTTGTCCTCGATAGCAGTGGCACCAAGTAGACGCAAATTCTGCTCGATTTCATCAGAGGCGGCTTCAATCTTCTCGTCTCTGTCGTCCAGAGCGATGGTAGCATCGTGATATTTGTCTGCCCAAGTATTATACTCGTCCTCTGAAAAATAGGTATTAATAGCCGAGCAACTGATAAAAGGTATAAGCACTAACCTGGAATAACCTTGTAGGCCAAGCAAAGCGTTCTCAAACCTTCACTAGCAAAGAAACCAAGATCTTCTTCGGTCTTATCCTTGAGCTCATCCTGGCCAGGCTTCAACCTCTCAAAGATAACATTGTCGGCTCCTTTGCACAACAAGAAGATCCTTCTATCACCCTCTTCCAGCTTCCTCACGAGAACGCTCATTCTCTTCCTAGCCGAAGTGAAGTCCAAGATATTGAGAAGCTCGTACTCTTCCAAATGGTCAGCAAAAGGAGTTTGCAAGCGCATGATTTCCTTTTCACGTCCTCTGAAGATGAATCCAACGTCTGCAGCGGCTTGGACCAATGCAGCTTCATCGGGAGATTGGGCCTTGTAAGTGATAACACCAGTGTCCTTGTCCTGAGATGCCAAAACGGTGTGACACAAACTGAGACAGACGAAGAACCCATTGAGAGCTCGAGCGTGCTGAGAGTTCGAGTCCGAGTTTTGTTGAGACAAATCGGCCTGAAGTTGAGAGTCGATGAACCGGGTATGAGTGTTGACCTTGGGAGGAGGCAGTGGTGGAGAAGCAGTAGAGGAAGATTCCATGCTCTTGGCCTTTCCGGGTTTTTCTTTGGATTCGTCACCAGCAGCTCCTGAAGATGAGGGATCCTCCCTGGTTGGTGTGACCATTGTGCCATCTCCATCAGTTCCACCTCCAATTACTTCTTCCCCCTCTCGGGTTTCATCCGGCACGTTATCACCACCGTAGATCTTTCCTCCAATGGAGCATTGCCTAAAGATCATTGCATTTTGGGTCAAAGTTCCAGTCTTGTCCGAGAAGATGTATTCGATTTGACCCAAGTCATCCGAAAGATTCCAGGACCTCGCGAGAGTGGGCGTGTCGGTGGCTGGATAATAAATCTCATGGTCGAAATAAATGAACGCCGCTTGACAGGTCCGTACGAATTCGATTGAGATGTATAATGAAATTGGAATAACGTTCTGGAATCTGTTGATCAAAAGCCACAGGCACGATGTCAGAAATTGAGTTTAGAGCTGCAACGCCGCTTTGCACGGAGAAACAACAAACTCACGTGATCAAAGCATTGGCAAAGGTGATAATTCCATTTATCCGAGGGTTATCGTCACTCCTATCTGCACCATACATCCAAGGAGCTTGCTTAGGGTAGTACTTTGTCTCCAGAACTGCATCAACAATAGCGCAAACCACCGCCATAGCGGCCAGAATGGCAAGGTTGATGAGGCTAAAACATGACATCAGCGACATGGATTAGGTAACTATGAAGGATAAATTCTTACACTTGAGGGTTCATCTTTCGCTCGACCTTGCTTCGCTTACTTGGCGTGAGACCGGAGTTCATGACGATCTTGGTATCCAATCCAGTATAGAGAACCACACCAATGCACCAGCGAGTATTCCTAACAACGGTACCTCGAAGTAAGACGGTTTGAAGATCGATGGGGTGTTTCATGTCAGTTTCCTTGATAGACACTGCTCCATGCATCTGGTACATGTTTGCTGCGGCAGCTTCGACCTCAATTTCGAGACTTGTCGTTGTGAAATCTTCGGGAGTTCGGAGATGACTGATTTCCGCAACACCATGACGAGACTTGAGATTTGTCTCTCCATCGAGGTTTTTGGTCTCAACGAAAGCGACATTTTCCTCCTCCGATGTTGCGATGATTAAGATATCCGCTGGTATCGGGTCGTCCGAACGAAGCATGACGATGTCTCCCACATGAACATCCTCCCAGATTGTAGTCTTCCAGTGTGGTTTGTCTTCGTTGGGTGGATCGATGAACTGAGGGTCATCTGGTTCGTCCGTAGGTTCATCCGAAACGACCAAAGTTGGTGGGGTATCGGGAGTCTGCGCCTCCTGTTGATGCGCTTGTTTCTCAATATCCGCAGCGAACGCATCCTCTTCAGGAGCGTTCTTTCCCTTGAGAGAAACAGGAATTGGTATGGATGTTGAGAACTTCTTCTCTTTCTCTCCGGTAACATTCCGATTCGAGTATCCGGGACCATGGAGAACCAGAGTCTTTGAATGGTTCACATGACGATCTGATTGATGCCTTTTAATGTCTTCGTACCCATCTTTGCCAGCTGTGATGAGGAGGACGACGATGAGGGGGAGTAGGACGAGACCCTGGGAGAAACAAAATTAGGCTTTACGTCGAATGTATGGGATGGAACCCAACTCACTGGAGAGATGGTGGAAAACTCTGGCAAGAACTGGAGGATTGCGATAAGAGCGAAGAAGCTGAGAGAAGATAATAGTGACTTAGTGTGAGGTGGAGGTGGAGGTGCAAAATGATGGGATTGACTTACACGTTTGCTACCCGTCTGAACTGTTCGAGCAGATTTCTTGGTATGAAGGTGATGATGGTATACTTTGAAGTAACAACCTGATTTGTAGTGTAGACCCATTCTTTCTTGAGCTTTCCCTTGTGGTCATAGGCGTCTGGAGGGAGGTCGTGATTGACATAAATGGTGCGCTGCCTTGGAGGAGGTCTCTTCTTTGAGAATAGATCCTCTACTCTCCAGTCTACAAGACGATGGAAGAAGGCTCCGATCTTTGACTTTTTCCTCCGGTGAGCTGATGCAACTGCCATCGCCTCTGAGTGTTGGAATTGAAACGGAAGAGGAGGAGCACCACAACCCAGTTGAGAATCCCTAATTCACTTGACCCCGAGGGTAATAGAAAGAGGTGGTGGTGGTACAGATGAAAGGGCGCGGGAAACGTGGAATAGTGAGAACGGGAAAGTAAAGTGGGAATGGGAAGAGTCTCTCTCAAATCAACGGGCAGTCGAGGAATCAACGCAACGCGCAATTGGTAAGCCGCGGCCACGGTCTCCGCGCTTGCCGCT
>WSUA01000703.1:0-11332 GCA_019633455.1 Tulasnella sp. 419
GTTCATTGCAGAAAAGTCCGTAAATTCCGTCAGCTCGTGAGCCAGAATGAGCCAGGCTCGGCTCGGCTCGGCTCGGCTCGAGCAAAGATAACCAAATTCGAGCCGAGCCGAGCCAGCGTCCGAGCCAGCTCGGCTCAGCGGCAACACTACTTGATAGAGCGTCCGAAAAGGTTTGTTCTTCAGTTCAGTTCTACCCACCGCAGCCGTACACGTATCCAGTTGAATTTACTGGGTTCAGTGTATTTGCACGGGTGACTACTCTACGTAAGATACAGGTCCTTACAACTTCCCATGTGAGCAGAAACCGACAAGGCATTCAGATTCCGTTAGTGTGGCATCACTTGGGGCATGTTTAGAGAGTGAAAACTCGTAACGTTGAAAGTACTAACTCACAACAGCGCCTGGTGACTAATCATTGTCCAACTGTTTCACCGTCTTTGTTACTGATAGCATTATGCATTTGCAAGTCGTCTTGTGCGAAGAATTCGATCACTCAAATAGACGTACCTTGCTTTTACATGTATCTTAGCCAGGTAAGTCTCTTCAAAGTTATTAGTGCGTCCGAAAAGGTTAGCCTTACGCACGTCTACGTATGACTTCTCCCCTGGAGAACCCAAGGATAATAACAACAATGCGAGGCATCACCTTGTTTAGGGCTTTCCTTACCAAGTTCCCTTTCGATCTACAGGCCACGTCATGGACCATCCCGCAACACTTCATGGTGCGAGAGGTTCAGTTGCCCCTGACCAACTTTCAGAGTCCCCTCATTCCCGTTCGAAGGATAAGTGGGATGTTGTTTCCAGAGTTTGGGTCACACTGGTTCAGGATGGCACCAAAGGATCTCGAAGAGACTGAATTGGCATGTAACATCCACGGGCTAATATCAGTGCAGCCCAAGCGATGAACGAAAACACCAGTGGTCACTGCCAAAACGAGTTTTTTCTCACGTAGTTGATTTCAACACCCGAAACTCTCACATCGAGTTCGCTGGTTAGAATAGAAACGGAAACCCAATGCGGATCACGGGTGTTCTTTTCGAAAGCGACTCTCCCTACTCCAAAACCACAAGATCCATCGCATATAGCCAATATTATAGTAGATATGACAATCTCCCAGTTCACAAATTTGGCAACCAGCAACTTACGCCCTCACTACAGACAATGACTGTTTGGAAAACGTTGGAAGAACAAACTTAATAATTTGGGTGATTCATTCCGAGTAGCGTATAATCAATAGTTGATGATGGTCCAGGTGCTTAGGCATGTATTCTTATCGTATTTAGATTTAGACTAGGATCCCGACATCCAAAACAACAAGTCTCCTTGATTCACCAACGTCGGCATGCCCATCGCAGTCTGGGTTCGGATATAAATTTTACGGCTAATGCGAATGTACTGATTATACTGCAATGCAATCACTTTCTAGACATTCATCCATCAGACCCCGTTTTTCTACGTTTCCTCGAGAATCGAGCATCATCAGTGATAAACATTCCATTATGTATCCTAACCCTCTTTCCTGCCTCCAATACACCGCAGCTTCTGATCTGGTGAGGCTCTATATATCCGTTAGTAACCAGGCGCAAGACTGATCGTACTGGTAATAGAGATGTCTGGTGGACCTGAGATTGAACCTGTTCTTATGAATCAATCCACAGTGCCAGTTAAAGATGACCCAGCTATGGTCACATCAGATAGTTACGTCACTCAAGTCAAGTCTAGCTCGCAACAGGACAACGCTGCGATATCTGATATGGATCTCATGACGCGCGTCAAGGGGATGTACCGATTGCTTGACTTGTACAAGGAACAGGGAAGTGGCGGTTTTGGTTGGTGAACCCAATACCTTCGGCGCTCTGAGTAACTGGCTGAACGCTTACATTTATTTAGTTGATAAGGTTCTCATCGCCCAGAATTCATTGGAAAAGCTCATGAACAAACTGGTTCCTCGCTCATTTGTGTCTCCCACCAGGATCAATTTTGCCTCCCTTGATACCACCTCGATTCAACCGCTTGGTATATATGGGGACAAATCAGCTTTGGTTCACTTCCTACATCTCGTAGCTAAAATAGATGATGAAACGTGAGTGATGGTGGATAGACGATGTTTCATTGGGATTCAATATTTTGATTCCAGCGCCAAGCTACTAATGGCACCAACGGATACCACATCCCTTACTGATCTTGGTCGTTCAACTCTGCCCAGCAGACTCTACTTTCTACTTCCCGATGTCAATCCATCATCTGTTCAGGAAGCGCCCGATCACTGAGCCTTTATTCATTATTGGCCAGAAGATACCACGTGGGATGACACTGCCATTGAAGTGGTTCGCTATAACAGGACAACCTTCATGCGTTACCTCATGAAGCTCACGCCGCAAATCCGGGCACTCATCTCAAAGGAATATGCTGACACTATTGTTTGGAGGAAGCACGGTGATGAGGACCGGGACTACTATGATGATGAGGATGGGGAAGATTATGATGATGATTCTTATGATACCAGCAGTGACGAGGAAGAAGCGACTAATAACCCATTTCGAACACAAGAAGAATGTGCACAGATTTATCACAACTTCGAGGTAAGTTATAATCGCAGTTGAGCCATTCAGCAAGCCCACCCTAGTTGTCCTCAGTTTATTCATCCAGGAATTACTTCCAAGCAAATTACATTTATAGGTGATCTTCCTCAAGACACCCCTTCTCGTCTGGACTGCAAGTTAGTGGTCGGAGAGCGCTTCCAAGCGCTACTAGAACCAACATTGATCCATTACAAGAGGGATAAGCGGCAGATCGATGGCTGGTTCGATGAGCATAGTCTGAATGCAGAGTTGTACGCCGCACCACAATGTCTTCAATTCGATTATCGTCCTTAACTCGCTTTTCTTACAGAATGAGACATAAAAGTATCATTCTCGGAAAGCAATTGACAAAGGAAGGAATTCGAATACTCTTGGATCAAGGTGGATTGGAGAGAAGAGCAGCAGATTTAGTTGGAGAGTGGAAGCAAGATACCAAGAGAATCAAATGGAAATGTGAGGAGGAGATGAGGGCTATATCGAATGGGATGAATCAGATTCAATTGCACTTTGGGCGGGTGAATCATGACCTCAGGGTCCGACTGTCGCGGGGCAATAGTGGATGTATTTCCGTAAGCTGCTTTTATCTCGAATTCATTTATTTTGACTCAAATCTATGCGTTTTCTAGCTCCCTTGATCAAAACCATATTTTGAATCGATCAGGCAATGATCAGGAACTGAATCGTGAAACTGGTGAAGTTTTGACTGACTTTGTTTTGATTGCGATCAGCTTTTGATAGTTCTTTACCTTATTTCAGGCTCCATCGAAGAACTGTATGCTCTATATCCGCAAATGCTGAATGCCGAGTCAAAGACAATTGAAGAGGCTAGACTCACATCCATAACATCCATTAACTATGGAGTCACGAAGGCGTGACTCCTTGCGAAAGAATCAGCAGTTATGACGTGCGACGAACTCTCTGAGGGTCAACTTCTTGACCTTTTGGATGGTATTCTCTATAATCAGAAGAAAGAAAGCCACATGCATTTCCCGTCAAGTTCCGGCTGGTACAGACCACCACCAAAGATGTCGGATCAAGACTTCCTCATCTTTCTCAACCATTTAGCTACTCAGAAACCTGAACTTGAAGATTTTACGCGGAAAATACAAGATATTGTTCACGATTGGGCTATTGGTAAACTCAGGGGAATGGTTTCTAATTTGGAGCGCAGGATCAAGCTCATTTATGAGGCCCAATCAGCATCTCCAGTGGTCCAAGCAAAAGAACAAGCAAAAGCAAAAGCAAAAAAGGAAATAGATCAGCGGTTTAGTAACTTCAAAGAAGCACTGCGGAAGAAGTTATCCACTGACCCTAAAGGGTTGGTGTCATCAATACTCACTTGCAGCATTGATAACATCTCAAATTGTGCTTCTAGGCTAAACCTTGAGATCAGGGATGTTTGTGGTGAATGTAGGTTCGATACGTTGTGAACCATTTTTCACCCCGATAAAGCGAGTTCTTAAATCCCAGTGAATCGGACCTCAACTTCTTTCAAATTAAAAGGGGTACTTGATGTGGAATTGGACGCTCACATTGAATACAGAATACATCCTCTTTGTATGAGGGAAGGTGACAACACAGGCATGCAGTACGATCCATTGTTCACAGCATCCCTATGGAAGGGATTCGGAGTCCCGAGCTTCAAGCTTGGTCTCCTTGACACTATTAGGTGGGAGCAGGAGCAAATAGTGTGATGTTACATTTGTTCTCACTCTTTATGATTAGGCACATCCAAGCTATTGGCAATAAGATCCTCCTCATTGTGGAAACACCATCTGGCATTATGATCTGCTTATATGATCCATTTCTCACTGATGATGGGCAAGCGGTTGGAGATTTTCCACCCTCCCCAAGGCGCTATCATTTTTGCGTTCGTGAGCAACAACGGTTACTCGCCATTGTATATATCGAGCCAACCGCACGTCTTTGAACTTACACAACAGACTCGCAGCTTACTCACTAAAATTGCAGAACAAAATTTGGGTGGAAACTCGATCCTTTAATGAATCTTTCTCATCTCTTCAGCCAAAGGAGGTCCGCACAACATCACAGCATGGTTTAGGGATGGACTTCCAGATATCGCACATCTCTGTTTTGCGGGGACACCTGAGGAGCTCTGTGTAGTAGAGTCATCTGGGCGAGCATGAAAGCACTAAGAGGGAAGGCGAGTAGTGCGCTGCCTCGTGGACAAACGAACTGTGAGAACATCAACTCTTTCAATCCGAACGATCACCAAGATTGTCGGATACGTCGACGTCCCGCGACTACTAGCGTCACAGCCCTCTCCTATCCTCTTTCTTCGAGTCCCACCATCCACCCACGTACATACCTCCTAGGAATTGGGCGGCTATTTTGGTTAGCACACCCAACTCCCGGGAGTTAGAGTCGGACCAGGAGCGCGTCAATACTCGAAATTTTCGAGTCTGACAATGCCCCCTGGACCATCTACACCCAACCGCTTGTACGTACATAATCAAACGGAGAACATAGTTGTAAATACACTACAAACGACGTTTGAAAGAACGAGGCGTATTTTTTCATTCATATCCCAGCAATTTTGGTAGGTTATTATTTTATACTCATTCTGCGTAGACGATGGATTGATACTCCCTTCAATGCAGCACCAACATGCTTCACCTACCACAAGATCTAAGTCTCCACTCGGTGTACTCCGCACCTGATGACTCCGCTATGATTATATTGGAAACGACTGCCTCAGACCATCAGCTCCGGGTATATCATTGGACCACGTTTGGCCAATCGCCACAAGGATGCGCCCTACCCCTTCCTGATGGCATTCATCTGCGCTCAGCAACGTCATTCTGCCTTTCCTACATAGAACAAAGAAGTAACGCGGTGCTTCATGCCGTACTTCCAGATCAGAACATGATACAATCTCTTAATATCCAGATCAACTCGAAGAGCAACGCAGTCGGTTTCGAATCAATGGATGAAGGAGATATTAAAGCACCCAAAAGTACAGCCCATAATAGCTTCATCGACTGTTACTGTGATGTTTGGACATCATTTCCCGTTGCGTCGGCCATCAAGCGGTATGTCCTATCTGCTATGGCAATCAGGTCAAATACTTAAATGGCAGCTGTTTACACAGAGATACACTTTCATCACCCATAAATATAGCCCCACCCTCCATCACCTTTGTCTGCAGTAAAAAAGCTCGTCTTTTTTCTGCATATTTTGAGCACATGATCAAAGACTTTGAACGGGTGAAGAAAAAGCCTGTGGAAAGAGTTCTTCATGCAATTGTAGTTCATGCCCGTAGAACTGGAAGGCTTGATTGGAGATCATTTGAAGCAACAGAATTCAAAGCTGGAGCATGGTTCGTCGAGTTGCTTTGCTTGGTTCCTATTCAAATAGCTGTTGTACGACACGACACCTTCATTCCTCTTAAAGATGGTTTTCTGGATTCCCGTCAGGAGCATAGCATTCTGGGGCCTACAGTTGATCAGATCACCGACTCGATCAGTCTTGGATGGTATGAACCTATATTTCAATTTTACATGGCCACAAAACGTGTTAAAGTAGTATCTACCATGGGTACGTGTAGTTTCAGCCTAGAAAAAATAGACAAAATATGATTGACTCTCTTTATATAGGCGAACAATGCGTGGGTAGGTGACCCTGTCATGAAAGACACGAATATTCCACTTGATTTTGTGTCCTGACCCAATTCAGGAAAAAGCTTTGCCTTGAATCATATGATCGATTCGACATTTCCCATCTCCGGACTTCGTACCACAGAGGTAAGCACTGTTATTGTAATGAAAGCTACCTCAACATGATTTTTCAGGGTATCTGGCTATCTGTTTGTCCGATTGGGGATCTCTTGATCGTGGCTCTTGACTTTGAAGGTGAATCTTAGTCCCAGACTTGAGATTTATCCACAAACGTACTTTGGACAGGGTTACACTCCCTCGAATGATCTCCACAGGAGGAGATACTCCTTGTTTTGTTTGGTACTGCGCTCTCCAACATAGTGCTATTTCGCAGTGACTTTGCCCTGCACCACGACATGGACAATATGTTTACGGTCAGCAAGATGTATCTCTGTGGTCTATTCTGTCTGATATTATCTCAGAGCTTTCAAGCCGCTACTCCTCTATTCGATCATTCAAAAAATCCAAAACTGTTCAAGTCAATCCTCACCGTCATCATCAAGGTTTGTTAGGGACCCATTGTGATTTGGATGTCGTTGTAAATACCATGCATTTACAGGACGTTGTTGAAGTAGATAAAAGGGAAATAGTCAAAGAGTATTTATTTGCTTCTGTGCGCCGATGCTATGCTAATAAGATGTTCTCAGCTTTTCGTCACAACTCAGTTGTATCATTACGCATGAACAGGGAGCTAACAAGTTTATCTCAGTTTTGCATGCTTCACGTCTCAACGTCGTTCCATGGCCTGTCATCGAATCAAGTTCCTTCTATACTCTTTTTTTCGCGGTTAGGAATCTTCTCTTCAAGCAACCTGCAACACACAGTAGTGCTGGAGAATTTTTGCTCACACTCAAAATATTAATGGCAAAGCTCAAGGTTGGTGATAGCATGTGTAGAGCCTGAACTGCTCACATCGGATGATTAAAGGCTCAGGATTGGGGACCTATCGATCGTAAGAGTGATTCTTAGGTGGCACTGACGACTGATTGATCACCCCTGCGGGCAGAGAACTTAGATACTTATAGGGTGAAATTACTTATCCCAATTTTGCCACATGCAATGGCAACTGGACTCTCCGAAATGGGACCTGGGGCTGACGAGCTAAAGGTGATTATCCTTGTCTCGTCCATATGGGCAACCTGCCATTGACAACCCTGATCTTAGAATCTGGATAGCCACACAGATGTCCCCTGGGGAGAAGACACGCGCGACGTTGTGTTTTGCCTCTCTAAATCCACGAATGAACGCGCCGTGTCAATATTCAGACTCGCGAACGCCTGGAAAACTGATCCAGCGAGGCATGATCTGGACGAACTCACTCAACATATTGATAGAATTGTCTCCGCTCGCCTATGCCACATCCGTGAATGGATCCAAGTCAATACTTCGCGCCTCCATCCCGATAGCACTGAGATCAGGTCCCTGAAGTCTGCGTTTGAGACAAGTGAGGAGCTACTCAGGGCAGGGGTTCGACTCTGTCGTGTTGACTGTAGTTCATGTCGCTTGCCTTGCCTACTCCCTAGAGCCCATCATTCCCAATATCATAATTGCCAAACGTCTCATAGGTGTCTAGCAAGATGTGAACATTTTGAGAAGCATGATCAAGAAGAGGAGACGTTGTGTGGGTTACCGTGAGTTGCTTCTGTCAAATATGCTCAATATACATGTTGACCCCATAGCTTTACATAGGGCTGGTCATCTGGGTCGTCACTTGTGAGTCAACACACAAATCCTTCTATGATTATCTGACTGAGAATTACTCGAGTAGATGCGATCCAACGACTCATGCATGCGGTGAACGTTGTGCGCTGTCGAGTCACGAGGCCTGTCAAATCTATTGCATGAAAGAAACTGGGCATCCAGTGAATGAAGGTCATCTCTGCTCCGCCAAGGATCATTATAGCGGCAAGGTTGTTAAATTAGGGCTTCAGTGATTCTTAATTGCTGACTTTAACATATAGCAAAGCCGGGTCTCAGTAGCCATGGCAGTAGCAGAGCCGATTACCGAATCAACGACCTTGATCCAGAGCTCTGCACTGAATGCTGAGGTATGGGAATCATTCATACCATTCAGGCGAAGGTTTGCTGGGAAATATAGGAGGAGCACTGCTACAGCATATGCACATGGGGGATTTAGCGATGTTTGGAAATGCGATGCTTTGCTCAATGATCCTGTTACGATGCAAGCGGTCAGGATAACGCCAGAATTTAGCATTTTTCAAGTTTTCAATTCCTGTGACATTTAGGCGGCTTGTAAAGAGTTGCGCGCTGTCAGCATCCCTGCGTCCAGATCGGACCCGCAGTTTGTGCATAAGTGCATGATAAAGGTGAGTCTCTTATCGCGTATCGTTCTGTAGAAGAATCCTGAGATCCTGTAAAGCGCCTTGAACGAGAAGTAGACGTCTGGTCCAGACTAGAGCATCCGCACATTGTTCCTTTGATCGGATTTCGATTAGAGCCTACGTGCCTGATTTCTCCATGGTATTCCAATGGGAACATCAAGGACTGGGTTCGAGAACACCCTGAAGTTGATAAACATGAGCTGGTAAGTCTGATATTTCAATCTCTCACACATAGAACTCAGATGGGCAACCGGAGATGCGACAGGTTGCCAATGGATTGTTGTATCTGCATTGTATGGATCCACCTATTATTCATGGTGATATCAAATCAGTGAGTCTCATGACTCCCAAATCCTGCGTAAACAGCTCATCTTACGGGCAATTAGGACAATGTTCTGATAGATGACGATGGAAAAATCGTCATTAACGACTTTGGGCTCAGTCAATTCATAGAGGATGCGTCGTTGGGGTCCACAATTACGACCTCTTTTGCTACTATGGGGAATGTACGCTGGCTAGCACCGGAAATAGTATGTGACGGCAAGAAGCGATCCACTGCAAGTGACGTTTACGCTTTTGGCTGTCTTATGTTGGAGGTATGTGAGGTTTCAAAAAGTGCCTCATCAATTTATAAGAGTAAATTTGCTTAGATTGCGACTGGGGCAGTGCCATATCGAGGAATGCTGGATATCCAAGTTGTGCTAGCTCTAATGTCCGGAAAGACGCTAGCTACTGATAGAGCATCCTACCCGGAGCTCCCGGATAACGACACCATATGGGAGTTAATGTCGGACTGCTGGAAATATGAGTGTGGGGCGAGGCCTACAATGAAGGCAGTCGAGGCTAGGCTTCAAGGATAGTTGATGGATCTCTCAGTGAGTACTTAGAATTGATCCCATGTTGCCCTTATATTGACATTTTTGGACGGCGGTGGGCAGATCAGTCAAAAGGGTTCGTGTGACATATTTGCTAGTAATGCTAGTGACGAAGCTGATAATACAGTCGTCAGATACAGGATTAGACCTTCAAATATCTCAGCTATGATGCCAGTCTAGCTCGGGTTTCGGTAGTGTACCCCTCTCGAGCTTTGATCCAAAGTACAAGAGTTATTATACAAGAGTGCTGGAGACGCAATTTATACTACCATATCTTCTTTCTTTGCCTGATTGAGTACAGTTGTTCTGCTTGATGCTGGTGGTGAAGGTGTTGATGTATTTTAAAATAAACTGGTAATCCTGTCGACGAAGCGTCGAAAAGCCATCCTGGACTTGTCACCCCGTGGCTTCTTTCCCCTTTTATAAAAGATCCCGATTAGTAATAGTATTGCTATCCCGCCAACTACCCCGCCGACAATAGCAGGGATCTTGGTTGGATTGCTTCTGAAAAATGAGCATGAGGTTGATATTTACTCCTTCGCATTAGACGGTGTTCACCTTGAAGCGTTGGATCCTGGTCCAGCAGTTGAAGTAGTGGGTAAAGAAGTTGAAGTTGTGAGTGTGAATGTACCAGTGCCAGGGGAAGCTACTGTTGTAGTCGAAGTCGGCAAGGTCGTTGGGGGAGCTATTGTCATAGTCGGTGAGGGAGCTATTGTTGTGGTCGTTGAGTCCGAAGGGCTACTAATAATGGATGAGGACGTCTAGACAAAAAGTGACAGCTGAGTACTGAGAAATTTTAAATGTTCTTGTCAGTGCTAGCATACCTGGGGTACGGAGGTGTCAGATGAGCTCTGAGGAAAGTCGGAAGCAACGCTAGCACTAGATTGGGCCGTCGTCGTGGACTCGGAAAAGGCTCTGGGACAGCCCAATGCACTCATTAAAGTAGGACACTCGGTCTGTACACAATCACAGTAGCAAGACCCTGACCTGATCGTAAATCATGGATTCTCAGTCTCATCAACAGATCATGAGCTCAAATACGATCTTACGGGCATGGTGTGCCAAATTTAGGCCGACATGGGCACAATGTGTCAATTTCATCGGACTGAGCCACAGTGGGGACGGATGGGATGAAAATGGAGGCAATAAGGAAACTGCACATCATGGACAGCGAGATTGGCTCTAAGAGGGAAAACATGGAGGTTTGAATGATGCAGCGGTGGTGGAATTGGTATTCGTTGTATGGAGGGCTTATCAGAGGGAGCAGTCAAAGTAGAGTGACGACTGAAGAAACTGTATACTTATGCCTGGCACAGTGTCGTTTTCATATACATTGATGCATGGCTGAAGTAGGTTCTCAGGGTTCCTTGACACATTGTGTCAGTACGCCATACGGCCATAGGCGTTGGAGAAATGTCGGATGTCTTATGAGTTGCAAATAATGTCAAACAATATCGACACTCGAACAAATGAGATTGGCACCTTGCCTCGACTTTAAATATCTCGACCACCACCCCATATCTCAACTATTCCTTGCACATGGGCATCCTACAGCATTATTAGAGCCCAGGAAAAATAACAGTTACAGAAAAATGGGACTAGGTTAATAATTACAGAGCGGTACTAAGCTCTGTCATTCCGAGTTAGGATATCTCGACCTATTTATATCGAAGTTCAACTCACTGCAAAGAGGATGAAACGAAGACAGGTTTGATAGTTTCCTGATTTGTATCTGATCATAATGAAACTGATTTTACCTCGGGAACCTGTAGTGGACCTGCCGTTATCCCTGTGGTCGTTTATTCAAAGCTCGCTCTGTCCTTCTTTTGTCAGAGAATAATGGCTCGATATCTTCCC
>WSUA01000704.1:0-11327 GCA_019633455.1 Tulasnella sp. 419
GTTCATCTCGTTCCAGAGGCTAGCACATCTATGGAAGGAGCACGTGTGCGACGGCGATTGAGGACATGTGTCACATGATCAAATTCATCTTTTCAGGATTCAGATTCCTGTCGCTACTGACAAGCAGCAACGATTCAGCCTTTTCTCTTCCAATGCCCCACAATCGATCAAGATTAGCTATGTTGCACGAGTAAGTACTTCCTCATAATGGTTACACGGAACACGACTTCTGATTCTGCATTATCTCAAGCGGGACCGTGCCGCCCGATGTGCGGGCGCAGGTTCAAAAAAGTATCAATGAGTCTCGCAAAACGCATGATGATCACCGCAGATTTTGTGGAAACTGTCATTTTCACTCTGGAGATGATGGCCGTCGACTTTTGAAGTGTTCAGGCTGCCAAACGTCATGGTACTGCGTAAGTGGCTTTTATTCATAATTCTTCATCACTGTCAATGAGGATCATAACTTATTCGACATTAGAACAAGGAATGTCAAAGGGCTCACTGGAAAACTCATAAAGCAGAGTGCCTTCGTGTAAAGGCCGAACTGCTCTCCCTTCCGGATCGGCAAAAGCAACTCATGGATGCCTTTAGAAACTGGACTGCGGCGCATAAGCCCATCATGATTCACGCCGGTAACAACACGCTATTACCCAACAGAGATCGTCCGGATGTGTACCGTATCGACACACACGTTCTGTTCATTGATCTTGAAGAAACGTACCCTGGCTCAGCGGAGCTCAAGGTCCAAAAC
Organism: Tulasnella sp. 419; assembly: GCA_019633455.1. Classification (NCBI taxonomy): domain Eukaryota; kingdom Fungi; phylum Basidiomycota; class Agaricomycetes; order Cantharellales; family Tulasnellaceae; genus Tulasnella; species Tulasnella sp. 419. The sequence goes on from WSUA01000704.1 coordinate 755, forward strand.
GCGTACATCAAGGATCGCGAAGTTATCAGAGACTTGGTAGATGATCTCGGGATGCAAGATAGTTTCGGGGAGACCTTGAATACGAGAGCTCGAGAAATCCCTCATCTAGAGAAGAGCCTTGGTTCAAAGGTGGTTGGAACCATGTATATCCTTGTTCACTGCGAAGGGATTCACAGCCTTCATCCCATAGTGGTTACGGAGAAATCTTTGGGAGATTCAAGGAAAAATATGCACGATGAACAGTGGTTGGAGGTCCTGAAGGAGAACACTCTTCCAGGAAAGAGACAATACGTATCACGCGATGGTATCTTCACAGCAACAGAGCTAGGAAGGTAATTAAGAACTTCAAATGTCATAGTGGAATGTATAGCCTATAAAACCCGTATACAATTACCACGACTCTAGTCGAAACTTCACAGTCCAGGCCTGGCAAAGAGTTTAAACCCTACAGTAAGGACTTTTTAAAGAGCGCTGGTAATAGTATTAAACGCGAGGGTATGATGAACGAGGATACACAAGATTACGATTTTGTGGAATGTATCCCCCGCATTGGACCCGCCAAAGCCGGCGGCACCGAGATAGAGTTTTTTGCTCACGTGCCATTCCGTGCGCCATTTTTGCAACGTAATGCGCTCCATGGCCAAGAACTCCACATTGCCAAGAGAGAGCAAACCAAATTCACCTCGGCTGAAAGGTTGACCGAGCTCTCGTCGGATCAGGCAGGCAATTTCAGGCAAACAGGCTGGCACAAGATTTACCCTCCACGTTGGCTCAGCGTAGGATGACTCAGATAACGTATAAACATATCAGATGCCGTCATGAATTGCCGCTCAAGGCATATAGGTAGACGTGTCAGCAAAAATGTAAGCCACACATGGGGAAAATCTTCGGAAGTACTCCTCAAGACCTTCTTGCCACCCCTGCCACTCCACATTATAAAAATTAATCACTAGGATTTCACTACTCGTCTTTCTCAATTGCCCCCACAGATGTCACGGTCCGCTACTGCAACACGAGCTACAGATACTTCAGTAGCTAATGGTAAACTAAGCCTGGGATTGGACCCAAGATATATCGAAGGTAATTCTTTGGCCTCGAACGGAAATGGGTTGGAAATGAGTGTGTTGCAAAACACATCGCATCGGGTTACAGCATATAAAGATGTCAACAGCACATCCAGGAATGGTGGAGAACCTGCACCGTCCGCGGTTACGGCGTCGATGAAGCGGAACGACCGACTATACTTAGCGGTCCTCTCTTGGAGCTTATTCGTTGTTGGTTGGAACGACGGTACATTAGGTCCAGTAAGCATCTTCTTTCAGTTTCTCGGTGTGGGTCCTGACGTTCATATGCGCTTTTTCTCTAAGCTTCTACCTAGGATTCAAGAGCATTATAATGTGAGTCTACCTTGAGATTTGGCAACGATGAAGACTATCCTAACCCTTTTCATTGAGGTCGGGTTCATTGTCGTCTCATCATTGTTCATCAGTAGTTGTGTTGTGAGTGCCTATGAATCTCTTTGCCACTTCTACGACGTAATCCGGATTTCCCTATCTAGAGTTTTATAGCGGGAGCCGTAGCTAATGTTCATCTGTCGGATAAACTTGGATTTGGCAAGGTACTGTCTTCCTCTCATGTTGCAACGCTGATCGCTCAAACAAAGGAGAATAATTAGGTAATGGCAGGAGGTAAATTATGTCGTGCAATACATCGAGCGTGATGCGCCATACTGATGCCTGTGCACGGATTTCAGGGGCCGCACTACAAATTGCGGCGTATGCTATAATTGCACCTGCTCCCCCCTTTCCATTTATGTGCCTTGGGTATGCAATGTGTGGATTTGCCTTAGCTCTTCAGGCATGCTTCTACCTTTCATATGCCCACTGAACTGTTTTGACGTGAACAATAATGTAGGACGCGCAAGCCAATGCCTTTATTGCAAGCATTCCCAGAAATGCTTCAATAAATATGGGTATCTTACATGCAGTTTATGGCACGTTTCCTTCCAGATTGATGTTGTCCACATTTTAGCTGACGTTCCAACTTCTTCAGGTCTAGGAGCGTTTTCTGCACCTCTAGTGGCAACTCAATTTGCTCAGCGGCCGAAGTGGTCTTTCCACTTCCTCGTGTCACTCGGAATCTCGATCATTAACACGGTGGTTCTTGTGGCTGTGTTTAAGTTAAAGAGGCAAGAACGTAAGCCAAACTTGTATTGTTCACGAGAGTAATTTCATCTAATCAACCAACTAAGACTTCCTTCCGGAGGAGACAGCATCCAGCTCTAATACAGAAATTATCTCTGAGAATAAATATAAGAAGATCATGTCCCAAAAACTAGTCCACTATTTGGCTGCATTTATCTTAGTATATGTCGGCACCGAGGTCACAATCGGGTACGTTATGACAAATTATAGTTCATCCAATGGCAGTTTAAACTCAACTATGAATTCTTCTTTCAAGAGGATGGATTGTTACCTATCTCATCGAAGTACGTGGAGGAGGGCTTTCGTCTGGTTACGTATCCTCGGGCTTTTTCGGAGGTGCGGATAGTTGAATGTCACCATTACCATACCTGTATGCTAATTCCAAGTCTCATAGGACTCACACTAGGAAGGGTAGCTCTGCTTTGGGTCAACAAAAAGGTAATATCTAGGACGAACCTGATGCTCCCCGGCTAACCATGGATTCATTTTTCAAGGTCGGAGAGAAACGAGTGGTCTATCTTTACACCGTTGGAGCCATTGGGTGAGTATCGTCAATCTCCGCATATTCTGGTCTCTAGTTTGACAGGAATTTTGATTAGTCTTGAGCTCGTTGTCTGGCTGGTGCCCAACCTCATCGGAAATGCTGTAGCAGTATCGATAGTGGGAGTGTTACTAGGGCCCTTATATCCTATCTGCTTGAACGTTGCAGCGGAGTTGCTCCCACAAAGGTATTAACACAAGAATTTGCGTTGTGTTCTTACTGTTTCTCATTATTATCATAGCATTCTTTCTGGTTCCATTGGATGGATTGCAGGTTTCGGGCAGGCGGGCTCCGCTATTTTCCCTTTCATCACTGGTAGAGTTGGTTCTTTGGAGCTCGTCGTTCAAAGACTGATTTTTGTTTCACTTTTCAGGTGCTATGGCATCCAAGCATGGAGTTAAGGTCCTCCAACCTTTGTAAGCCTTTGGCCAATTGGCGTCACCCTCGATGATTGACTTTTCATCAATGAATCAGGATCGTTGCTATGCTCGGGCTTCAAATAGTACTCTGGGCTTTGGTAACCCGATCAAGGCCAGCCAGAGCTGAATGATCCCACAAACGTACATATAGTCGACTCAAAAGTGTTTCATATTTTTCATTTGCAGTATGTAGCAATCTGAGCGCATCTGTACCATAGCAAAATAACGTTTCATGCGTTATATACGAGGCGCTACTCGCCTAATCTCTTGTCCATTGTGGAGAACGAGTTTTCTGGCAATCGAATGGCAGTCTGTCGATAGTGTGCTTTTCATTCCATCACACAGCTTGTAAAGTGGTTCGTTAATGAAAAAGGACCACTGTATTCATCATGAGTTCCGCCTATGAATCGATATGAAAGCAGCGATGGAAGTCACCCTTAAGGAAGTAATCAATGTGGACTCGGGTCAGATGAAACAGGTTTCTTACTGGCCAGCATATATTATTAAACCTAGGTAACTGTTGGTCCCCCGAATTTTGATTTTGTCATCTACAGTACACTGTTGATGTTTCATATAGAGTTACAACGAGAACGAAGAGAAAGTTGTCTTAATATTCACAGGGTTTTCGAAATGTTGTATTTCCTCCGCTCTGCACACATGAATCCACGAATGACAGCAACTCGCTAGCGGCATCGAGGTAACTTCTATATCTAATAACAATAGAGCCTGGCTCGCTCGATGGATCGTTGTTTCATCCAAACACGAATATGGAAACTCTCCATTAGTGCTATCTGTCACCATACTTCGTCAACTTTAGATCTGTGGATACAGAATCCCTAAACAAGTTTTCAGTGACGTGGCAAAATTACGTGGATTAGAGTCCTTACAGGTGTAACCCATTCCTTGCAACTGCAATGTATTCCTGCCCAATCATAATTGCCCAGCTTCGCATTGCATTTCTTGTTGGGACATATGATCTTGCCCGCTATCTGCCCACTCTCAAGGGCAGGCTCCATCCATTTCATCTATGATATCAATCATTTCGTCAGAATCAGGAGGAATCCTGGTAACAAACATCCTACTGGTTCCAAGAAGTAACCCGAACACTTGGCGTTTTGCAGAATAGGAGGGCTAGGAAGAGGAGATATGTTGGCTCCTGCGAGTCTACCGAGCGCTCCAGCAGCCGGACTTGTGGGTGATCCGACTGGCATTGATAGTTTGAGATTCGCCAGGATCGAATTGGAGGGAGGAACACCAGATATATTGGACGAGATTCTACGGGGTGGAGGTAATGAAGGCAATGCCCTCTCAAGAAGTGAGCTTGATTTTGAAGTTGATCCAGCTGGAGAATAGTAGGATAGAGGAGAGGACGAATTGCCCATTTCGTCTTGTGTGGAGAATAACTTGGTATCGCTTGGAGTAGTCGACGAAGGACCTGCTAAATCTCCTTCACTTGAGCTGCTTCCCAAGGAGATTGCATTACTACTGCTAGATCGTGACATGGAAGTCATAGCTAGCTTGGCATTGACTGCGCTCATCATTGCTTCAGGACCTAGAATCCCCGCTCCAAACGATCCATGCCGTGAAGGTGGTCCGCTTCTTGACATCACTGTTTCAGAAAGAGCCGCGGCTCTGAGAGGTCTGTTTTCCACGTCATCTTTATTCTCTCCCTCTTCATCTTCAGAATCTTGCAATGCAGAGCTTGACATGTCTTGAGCGTTTGCAGACGTTTCTTCGGCAGAGGGTGGCTTTTTGATGGTTGACATCGTTAGACCAGGGATCGCAGAAGGTTTGATCTCATTTTTCAAGGAGGACCGCCGTATTGGGGCATGAGTCTTCTCCGTAGGTGAGATTCTCCTGCTTGTTGAAGGGGGAGTAGCTGCTAGATTACCGTCAGGATTGGGATCCAGGAGATACATTGTGGTTGACTCAGATGGTCGACGAGAATTAGATGCGGGAGTCGAAGGAGCGGGCTGGCCATGATCAAGCATATGCTCCCTTGTAGCCAGCTCCTGTCTTTTCATCATGTCGTCATGTGAGGCTTTCAGACATGAGTCTAATAAGCGTAAGAATCACGTACCGACACATCTTGCATCGAATTCGCCTCCGCGGACCACCAGGAGTTGCGGGAGCCGAAGCAGTTGGCGTCCTCGGATACCTTGCAAACATATCAGTCTCAGGTGGCGAGCCATCGCCATCTAAGTTTTATGGGATTAGTGCCTGGTCTATTTATCGGAAATGTCCTAGCCTCACTCAGGACCTCAGTGACGGTACGCTCTAGATAGTACGCTCTTGTTGCTTTATCCCTCGGTGTTATCTTGCACGATACTTTATGGAAGAGCTCCAGCTGGCGCATAAAAGAATCATTAGGACTATTCCTAGCCATTAGTATGCGATGATGACAAGAAATGACAACCCGGACCGCACCAAACTATAGGTCGAGCGGAACGCATGAGATCCAGAGCCTCATTGAGATTTATATTCTTAGAGTACATCAAAAAGGCGGCCACAATAGATGCACTTCTACCTGCAAATCCCGTGGTTTGCGAAATCAGCGGGGCTAACATACTGTATTATCGTGCATACTCATTCCAGCTTGACAGTGGACCAGTACACCTTTTCCACTTTGTAAGGCAGAATCGATGAAAGCAATTGCCGGAGGAAGATGTACAAGAAGGTCGGCAGAATTTGTATCGTCAAGGTTGATCTGATATCGAACAAAGCGCTAATGGTGAGGAAATAAGCGAGTCTGTATATGGACTCCAGCGTATGGTGAACTCACTGGGTCCACTCTGACTCTTCCTCTCATTGCACTCATTACATACTTGACATTATGCTCCTCTAGCCCAGCTTTGTTGAGAGCAGATTGAAGATCGCCTACCCAAAGATTTGGGATGACTTGGTCCATTGTAGAAGACAAATTTGAAAGGTAGTTGTGGTTGATTCACCTGTATAGGAGAGTAAAGTACAATACCATGTGAACCCCGGAAAGGAGAAAGTGATGGTTTGTAAAATAAACGGTGTTCAGTCGGTGTTCGAATCAAGGTCGAGATGCGGTCTAATTTGGGAGAACATCTTGATGACGTCATCACACAATCCCCAACTTTGGATACAGCCCATAGATGACTATGAAACACTATTTGTTTCAGCACTCTTCTGAGAGCTGTACATACTTGAAGTCAAACTGCGATTGTGATCCAGATGCATTCAAAGTCAAGACTCTGGCCTAGGTTCGCTAATCGAGAAAGCTAGCACCAAAAATAAATTGAACAGTACAAGTTCAAAGGGCTTGATACACATATTAAATTAGAACCAAACAAAAAAAAATTATGCGCTAGACCTTCTCCTGTGCTATCGCGTCGAATACGCCTTTGTAATCCTGGTGGATCTCCGACACTCTTCATGGAGCGAGCGTTAAGATTGTCTAGGAACAAAGATGTCAATGGAAGCAAGGTGACGTACCCATCATTTTAGATGAACGATAGCTGAGGATTTCACCAGTATAGCAGTCACGTGGTCCAGTCTCCGTAGTCGTATTTTGCAAGAGCGGCCTTTTTGATCCCAGGAAACAGCTGGTACTGTCTTGAAATTCCATCAGCACTATAAGTCGAGCAAGCTTTGTCTTGACTAGTCTGAAGATGTTCCATGGGGTAATGCCAGTGATTCAAATCGGTGGGTTCCATTGTCCCTCGGATCGACGCTGCTTTCGATCCTATCAGTTGTAGCCGCAAGTCTGTAGCAGTGGGGCGATCTTTGGGTGCCATGCTCCAGCAGTTGACTATGCAGCCCCAAAGGTTTGCGCTTATTTTTCCATCTGTGTTGGTAATAGGGTGTGTTCACCACGGATAATTGCTAACAGCATCGCGTGTTTATTGGTGATATGTTGATAAGGTATTTTATCTGTCAGAATCTAACCGATCTTTCAGCATATGTTTCATTCCTTCGACTATCACAGTTAATTTACCTGCACAATCAGACAAGCAAAAGCCCAGATGTCCGTCGCAGTGGTCTTAGGTTTATCCTCTAGTACCTCAGGGCACAAGAATCTTGCCGTTCCCCCAGCCTGCCCAGATGTTGTAGTGAAACCATTTATGCGACTGGCTTCATCTATGAACTGGGACATTCCGAAGTCGCAAAGGCTTGCACGACCTTGAGCGTCCACTAGCACATTTTCCTATTCAGCTATTTGTTATCACATTCCAAGGTGCATGCAAATACGATGTCACGAACCCCCTTAATGTCACCGTGCGCCACGGGGAGTGAATGGAGATATGCAAGCCCTTCTGCACTGTCCAAGACCTGAATTTGATATTGATAGGACACGAATGAAGCTGAATAAAAAAGTATCGCGTACTAGCGAGAGTCTGTCCGAGTTTGGATGCGATTCGAGGTATCGCAGGACATTGCCGTTGGTTACTGGTATACCATGGTGAAATCAACGCCGGGAAGTCATCAGGCGGAGCGATGTATCCGAGAAGTGGCACTATATTAGCATGCCGAAGCCTACGCCATAAAAGGGCCTCCCTGAAGAATCGCTACAGAAACAAGAGTCGTTGGCAATGTGATGTAACAAAGTCAGTGAGATGATCGACAGTTTAGATATGACTCAGACCGGGACCCCACCTTTCGCAAGCGCTCCTCGATTGGAGTTGTACTTCCTGATCGTCGTACTCGAAGTCTCTTGATTGCGACCTAGTCACGGAAATGTTAGGTCTGCAAAGAAACTGTAGAAATCTAAGGATGAAGGTACCGAAGTATTGCCGACATTCGTCCGCAACATTCCCTGTAGTATATCAGAGTAGCCGCCCCATTCGATTTGCCTTCCGACCAAGACTGCACCGCTCAAATCCAGCTCTTGTAAGTCTTTTTCAGCATACATCTTGCTATAGGAATATGGATTAAAAAAGGATGATTGCACTTCCGAGCTAAGGTGGCGAGTATACCAGGTTCAGTCTCTGATCTATATCTGAGATTCCACGTGATGGCAAAGTGCTGAACGCCGCGTGATTTTTCCCATCTTCCCATAATACAAATATAGATTATATCAGTTGAGTAGGTGTGATATAGTACATTTTGGTGGCTCGTAAGCCCGTTCAACAATATAAATACAGGGATATGGAATTTTACAGGTGTTGCAGATTGGAATGAAGTGTGATACCTGAGTTCATGCATTCATTCGTCTTCTCCAACCGCTTCCAAGAAGACCTCTGATTGTTCCAGCGGTCAGAGTTCCAGCATTCTGCGAGATTGGAGGAGAAATTGGGTCAACTGAGGTTGATTTGTTGGGTAAGTGGCCCCCTGAGATTGTCCAAATTTGTATAGTGCCGTCACTAGCTTCCACCGCAACCATGATGTCGTCTGAGCTAGGAAGATTCCACCTAAAGCTTGTTGCGCGACGGCGATGTCCCTGGGCAATTGGAAGGGAGTGAAGAAGCTGTGCGGTGTCTCGGTTCCAGATGTGCACAATTCCATCTGTTGATCCAAGAGGGTCATCAAATAAGGCTGAATCGCAATGTGATCATAATAAGAACATACCCAATGTCGAGGTCAGAATGAACCTGTCTTTGAAACCACTGATGTCGCGGCGTATACTCTCAGAGCATGAATAGAGAAATAAAATGTGGTGCCATACCTAAATTCAGCTTTGTAATAGTGCTTTGATAATGATTTAGCTTGGTATCTGTGCAACAATGATAAAGTGACGCCCAGTGCTTTCGGTAGTTCATTTCGCATTAATTTCCAAACTTGCGGAGGGCTCCGATCATAGGAGACCAAAATATAGTCACCATGTTTGCTGACAGTCAAACTTTGGGGTGGTACGGATAGTGCGACTTTGGTCTCGACTTGGGCGGTGTTCCGATTGTATACTATGTGATGAGTTGAACGTCGACATCTCGAGCCCATTCCAGAAACGGTAAGGCATACCTTTCATAAAATAATTTCCAAGATCTCCAATTGAGACATAGATGATTCGTTGCCTGTCGACGGTAAGTCCCACAGTGCTTAACGAGAGATTGCCGCTTGGGTTGGGTTGAGAGGTCAGAATTTCGGACTACAGAGAAGTTCAGACAATAATACAATTTGGTTCGGTGAACGACCTCTTAGCGTACTGACCTCAACGGGCGATTGACCGAACCATTCATTGAATTTCAGAGTACTTGCATTCCAGGTCCCATGGGGCATGCTCGTCGGCCTAGGCCACACAGTAAGTTGCTTTCCTGTCTGTCAAGGGGAGAGTTCATGGTTAATAACGATACACGAAAATGCTTGGGATAGAGCGACCTTGATCTCCCAGATGCTTATGCAGCTCCATGACATTACGAACAAACGAGCCTGAGAATCACTCCAGGAAATGCCCAAGACTGTAGTACCGACCCTCCAGGTCCGGATTAATTGGACCTTTCCTTTTACAATTTCCCAAATGCTCACAACACCCTCACTGTCGCCAATAGCTAAGTATTTCCCATCTGGGCTGAATTGCATGCCGGGTGAATGACGAACGGGGAGCCCAAGTACCTGCGTGCAGGTGAGTGCCCTTAGACGAGTTTGAAGTTCTGCGCGGACTTGAGACTTGAGCACATCGCGTATTTTGCATACAGTTGGACGCTCATCAGGAGCCATTCTCCAGCACTGTGCGATGTGGTTCCAGAGTACTGGCTCGATTAGTCCAACATCATTATGCATGGGTGCTTCGCCATTCATGATAGCAACAGGCACTGCATGTTTCCGTGTAATGTGATGGTATGGCATCTGATCCGTCAGAATCTTGGGATCGGTGAGCAATAGTTACCTTGAATGATTTGACATTATCTTACTTGTGTTGTCAGACACCCGAACGCCCACATGTCTGTAGCCGTTGTCTTTGGAGCATCTTCAAGAAGTTCTGGACACATGAAACGGTCTGTTCCTCCTGAATGGCCTGATGTGGTCGTGAAGCCGGTGATGCGACTGGCTTCGTCGATGAATTGGGACATTCCAAAGTCGCACAAACTTGCACGTCCTTCGCTATCCACCAGGACGTTTTCCTACGATAAAGTTCATGATCTAACAGCTTTATAATGTTAAATTGTAACCTACACCCTTGAGATCTCCATGCGCTACAGGGAGAGAATGTAGATAAGCGAGCCCTTCAGCAGCATCCAGTAGCTAAAAAAAATAGAAAAGTCATGAGAGTCCATTGCAGATCAAGGCATATAAAGGCTCCTCGTACCAATGACGCTCTGTCAGATTCTGGATGTGATGCCAAGTACCGAAGTATATTACCGTTCTCATACCAAGGAGAGATCAGAGTGGGAAGTCCGTCAGGAACTAGAGTAAATCCAAGAAGAGGGACGATATTCGAATGTCTGAGAGCTCGCCATAGTAGAACCTCTCTAAAAAGGCGCTGCTCCGGGAGAACAAGGTTTAGG
>WSUA01000707.1:0-11307 GCA_019633455.1 Tulasnella sp. 419
CATCGTTCTGATCTCGTCGGCGTCAATCAATTGAATCTTGCACCGGGAATCCAGGAAATCAATCGATAAGTTGGTTATTTCGCCGCACATCTTGAACAAACTGACCTGAAATAATGTTCCAAGGAACTAGCTGATCATAGAACGACAGGCAGGTTGTATCTCCTCCCTTGTGACGGTACGGCGGGTTTGAGGTTCTCCACTATTTCAATATCTGAACCATCCAGTTATCCCCTTTGAGAATGCTTTGCTGCAAGTGTCGAGTAGACGCTTATAGCGGTTTCTGAACGCTTTCAAGAGAGTTCTTGCATTCTTCTTGATGCAGAAGAGATAAAAGTTGGCGTCTCATACATTCCGAATGTGATCCAAGGTCATCCTTTTCTGCAAGATGCTTGAGAAACGAGAAGAAAATAACTAGATGGGAAGAACTTCAAGCATTCATGAACTTTCACATTTTTTCTTCCACTTTGCGACCTTTTGTAGCAGAGCATTTCCTTCTTTGGCAAGCTCTTCCACTTGCTTAATGAGCGATTCTGATAGGCTTAGCCGAAAACAACTTTACTAACGTCGAATCGCGCACATGGCACATCTCTATTCAGACATCCCTGACCGTATCATACAAGACCCTCCCTCTACTCCAAACTCGTGTCAGAACTGAGAAAATCTGAAACACAAAAGACGTGGCAAAAAGGGAAGGCTCAATGGAACAAGATTTGATTATGAGAGTCACCTAAGAAAAGGGGGCCCAAGCTTGATCGTGAGCTTGATGTACCGTGACCATTCAGAATCTTAAGCTCTCCCAAATAAATATTGTATCTCCCACCATCAGTCATCCAACGAATGAAAGAAGTGTTAAACGTTAACAGTTTGTTACTTGTAACATACCAGTGCTCTGAACCTGACACATGTCAGTGATTGAAGCGGGGAACTTGAGCGTTAGTGTCGTCACGGCAGCCCGCTACCCAAGCTAGCCGCTACCAGCCTGAGTTGCGTTAACAAAAAATGCGACACCGCAAGCACAATACATCTTAAATCGATGTTTCTGGTTCAAAACCCATGAGAATCATGGTAAATTGCCGTCATATGAGTTTGGCATGCTTCGCACAAAACTTCGAAAAGGTACCATATGTGCCAATTCTGTGTTTCTGTATTATAAAAATGACATTTATTTCGGGATGTCTTGACACGCCAGAGAAATATAAAGGCACTTTGCTTTGTCTGTAGAGGGGTGTGTAAGAACCTGGGTTCTTACTGGAGCCTGTCACGATTACGCCCTAATCTCAGACTCCTTTGCTGATATATAAAGGGGGTACAAGATGTGTGGGCAGGTGATCGACTAAGGAGACAATAACGCGGTAGGGCAAACATAGATAAATGGAAGGACCCGGGTCCTTACAGGTTGGGACATTGGATAAAAATTCACGTTTCTGTTCTGACAGTATCACGAAACTCAAACTCAACGCTGCCCTCGCTTATAGGCTCGGAGACGTTGGCACCCAAGGAATGATGAAACCTCTGATCTTTCATGATTAATGCAACATTTGGCTGTGTCAAACCCTAGGGCTTAGACGTAAGCGGCCAATCGTTACCCTATAAATTTCACTGACCAACTGAAATGCAAGGTCAGAATCGGCTATCACCCTCTCTACTGAAATAATTGCCCTGCTGAACTTGATTACAAAATTCAACAAGATGCGACTGTATTCCTTCGTTCTCACCTTACTAGCCATCTGCATGGGAGCACTTCCCGTTCTTTGTCAAGGGGGGATGACTGAAGGTAAGTCGCTGTGATTCATTCTATTTATTAACTCACTTAAGTCGTACAATGCCTCGACCAGACCAGATAGAACAACTCTTGGACATTCAGAGAGACGCGATAAATACCAATTTGTAAGTCTTGTTGACAACCGACTTCCTATTTTTCCACGAAAATTGATATCCTTGTGCCTATGGAGTGCATTGTTGAGGGGGAAGAAGAAGCAGTATGTCGAGGTCCAATTACAAGATATTGTCGACAGCATTAGAGAATTTTTAAATGACAAACCCTTCCTCTCCGGGTCTGAGTAACTCCATTTTCTGTTTTGGGGCAGGTTTCTTACTTTTGATTGTTTTGAATAGCAATCACATATACTTTTCTAACAACATCTCAAGATGTCGTCCGAACACCGCGTGTTACCCTAAAATTTCTAGGCGCGGAATAGTGTAGAAATATTAACTTCTTGTGGCTTTCTTCTAAAATGTGTTATCTCCGCTCGAATTCGGAAACGAGCAGGAATAGTACCTTTCTATTCGCTTCTTACGCATTTCTCGCGGTTTTATTCCAAAACTGACCACGTAGAATTGGGAAATAGTGATTCCATTCATGAAAGAAAATCAATATATACATCATAGAGGGGTACTCATCGGGTGGCCAAATTGCATCAACCAATTGCAATGAGAGCACCAATTTACTCGTACGTCAGCGGTACAATTTTCACTGCTTGCCAGTTGTAATCCACCCTCCTCTCATCCACCTGCGATGCCCCCAAAGGCACCTACAGTCTCCAAACCATTTATGGCCCCGGCAAAGGGCAAAATCGCCAAAACCGGAAGCGTTGTTGCAGCGACGCAGAAAAGCAAAATGCCAGTTGCGAAACGAACAACAAACGTGCCATCCTCAGCTACTGCTCCTTCGTCTAGTGCCAGTGCTGCTGGTCCTCCCGCTGTTTTGGTCCCTGCTCTGAAAGGTGCTATCAATATCAACGGAGAGCCGTTAAAGAAGAGAAAGGCTGCAATTCCTTCTGACGAATTGCTCATGGCCCCCGAAAGGGTAAAGGCAACCGGAGGCAGTCAGCAGCTGTCACCGAGGCAGCCCGTGAAAAAGAAGAGTCGTTTCATACCTCCTACTCCAGCCTCTTCAACATCCAAAACCTCACGTACGACACCGACTCCTCATCGCGGTCCGGACCGTGTTGAACGACTTGAAGCAGGGAGGAGCAACGCACTTCCGACGCCAGCATCAACAACCCGGTCAGTTGGTCGGCCCATAGCTCGACTTAGCAATGCGACGAGAACTGGACCACTGAAAACCGCTAGCGCCCTCGATCCATTCGTTGCTGTTGAGACTGGTGGTCAAGGTTCATTGAAATATCGTAATTCAGTTGGTGAAGATAATGCAAGTGAGTAGAGATCAGGATAATCTATTCCATTACTGACCTCTCTCGATGGTTTCGACGTAGTTTCTAACGAGAGCGACTCATACAGCGCAAATACTCAATCTGATGTCGAGTCCGACCAGTTGCTTGACAACAGACGAACTACTAAGCCAATGCCAAACAATATCAACAAAGTCAATATGAATTCAATGGCACCTCAAATGCGACGACTCACTATTGATAGGGTTCCTGCTGAGCCAAAGAATGTCGTACACGGTATGAATCATCGAACTTCGTTTCCTCTGCATCAGGGATTGACTTTAGTAAATAGCGCGTTTGACCCCTGTGCATCAGGGCGGTGGAGTATCGGATGACACCGTGGATGACGAGACTCCAAGGACTTTACGTACGAAGATAACACCCGCTGCGAAATCTTCCAAGGCCGTTGTAGATCAAGTCAACATGGAGAGAGAGGCGGTTCGAAAATTGAAGGAGGAACTGTTCGAAGAACAAAAAGGAAGAAGAAAACTCGAGTCGAAAGTTTCAAAGCTTGAGGAAACTCTCGAAGGGGTCCTCGAGAAGTTGAACGCGTTGGAGGAGGGGGGTGACAAGGTTTCTGCCTGGATGAACGAGATAGAAGTGAAGCTCAATAGCGATCAATCTCGTGTTGATCAATCAACAGAGATAGCAGCAGGGATGAAGAGGGATATCAACGTATGAATCAATCAGCTTATGTGTGTATCACAGTTCACTCACCATCTCCTACAGAAATTGGTCCGAAAGGCATTTCTTGTTACAATGGGTCTTTCGGACATTGGTTCCAAACCTGCTATGCCCTCTCCGCTCACTGATGAGGAGCTACCTTTGACCGAAATCGTCGAGTTCTGGAAAACTCTCCTTGATGAGAGAGGAAACCAAATCTCCGAGGTTCTCCGACCGCGATGGGATATGACCTTCAGTGAACAATCGATTTGGCATAAAGATGTCATCACAAGAGCAAAATCAGACTTTCAAAAGTACTCACACTTCACTGTGGAAGAGTTTGCAACAATCAAGGATAGCGACCTAATCAAGGCATTAGAAAAGCAGTTTTATACGTGTCGTATGGCGTATAAAAATCAACAATTGACCCCGGAGGAGAAGGCTGAGAAGGATCGATTTGACCGTCGAAAACAGAGACGGCATGCTGTAAGTTGCTCAGTTCCAGGTTTCAACATAGTCACTCACTGATTTTACGAGATAGTTAAGTAAGAATCGTCAGCATCAGCGCTCAACCCTGGATGAGGTGTTTTCAAGACCTGAAATGGATTGCTTATTTGACAATGACATGACCTCGGATGTCTGGTCCGCAACTGATGAACTTGTCAATGAGTACCAACAGCATGACTCAAACTTCTTCCTAGTTCTATCCCCACGATTTCAATCTCGGAAGGTGAGTCAAAATGATATATGAAGTTTAACAAACCACTTACCCCTGCAACCACAACAAACAGGCGACATTAATGAAGCATGAAATCATTGACTCCAAAATCCTCGAGTTGACCGACGGAGTCAAGAAGAAAGGGGCTGTAAAGAAAAGAATCATATATGCCACGGAACCAAGCCCTGATGACAAGGCCATTCCATGGCCAACCCCAAGGTTTGCCGTCTCAAAGGCCTACCTGCAACAATACCCCGAGGAAGAGAGAAGAATCTTGGACTCAAAGCTTGAAGAAGAAGATGAAGACGAAGATCTCCTGCCAAATCGGAACATCAAAGGTCATCCGTTGTACCGCAGAACCCGAGACCAAAGAGAGGCGGACGTACTGGCAATTCAAGAGTATATGGCTATCAATGGATACGAGTCATCATCATATGCAGACGATGAGGAAGAAGGAGATGAATCACGTTTGGATGAGAGCAGGGCCTCCCAGTTTGACGTTGAAAGCCCAGATGATCCTTCCCTTGGTGACCCGCTAACAGCATCCGAGTTTGGTAGTCAGCATGTCGTAGATATGGAGACCGAGTTTGACGAATTGCCTTTGTCCAATGACAACATCCAAGAAGAGGATCCGTTTGACGAGCAAGAGCAAGGTGAAGACTCAGACATGGAGACAGGCGATGTGTACAACGGACGTACCTGTGTTGACGAAACACCGAGTTACGCTGTTCAGGCAGAAGAGGACATGGAAATAGATCCAAGTTGTAAGATCTGTATTATGCTTGATGAGATATCGCGTTGCTGACCAATACCTCTAGTGCTCGACGCTTATTCACCACTTTGACGCGTCGTAAGTGCTAAACACTAGACCCCCATATCATTTCTTTGGTCTAATTGATGTTGACACGTCAGTCTCTTGGAACCAAAATCAATAAAGCAATATACCAGGTTATACCTGGAGCCTCAACCTCTTGTTCGAGCTGTCTTGTTACTCTTGTACGCGATCTTGTCCATCAATAAACTTTGAATGACGACCTTTTGGGTGTAAATTCCACTTCTGCTGAGGGTCACATTAAAGATGGAGAGTACAATGTGGAATAAGCTCAATAGTCGCGTCGATGAGGGACTTGGAGTTGGTCAAGAAACCAACGAGTGCTATCGTCACGTGATATGTTCGAATTTTCGACGCCATGCCCTGTGCTCTGACTGCGAACGCTATGAGGGGTTATGACAAGTATGGAAATATGAAGAGCGCAACGGATGAGCAAGGGCAATTAGTCCCTATAAAGCTCGAGTTGACAGTAGAATGAGATGAATATCAAAGCTAAGGTAAGTACATGAAAGTATCTAGTATTTATAGTAGAGACTTGAATGTACGTAGAATCAAAACAAAGTAATATAACACACGTATAATTGTGTAAGAAAAGAAGTGAAAGATGTGTGAGTATCAACAAAGAAAGTGGAGATAAAATTCAATATGAGAATGATAGGATCAATAGATGGGAGATGGGAGACGATATGATCGTATATTCCAACAACAAGTGGGCAGCATCACCCTTGGATTAGAGACAATATATTCAGTACTACTATACATACAGTGCTCAATCAATCATCTTTATCTGGCTCCTGAGTCCGCTGTTGGAGAAAAAAGAGCAATACAAAAGGCCAAGTCCAGGAACAGTGTGCGGGTCAAAGGATTGGTACTTACGTGATCCATGGAGAATGTTACCAAGAGATCTCTATTGCCAATTTTAATTGGAGCCCATGCAAAATGACCGCTCAATTGAGACACCATAATAACCTCCGGGCTCCTAAAGCAATTTGACCAAATGTGAATACCCAAATCAGTGGCACTAATGACATCAGTATTTCAACGGACATGCGAGGAAGAAATCTTTAGTAAAAACAACATTACTGTGTATGCCAAGGAGGGGCTTGATGTTTAACTTCTTCAGCAAAACGCTCTATGACTGCACAGTGGAATGATGCTGCTTGGTCAGTAGCTCCTGAGATTTCATCGAGATATATGGTGAAAAGGTGATTGATGCGAGCAGCTTGTCGTCCATTGACATAACCATAACTGAACTTCTTTCCTCGGTGGTGCATATCTGATCCATACTTCAAGCCACCAAAGTGGAGTGTTGAATACGATGTGGCAGTGATGCGAAGACGTGTCAGCTTCCGATGTTGGCTGTTAGCAGGTGCACGTTGGCTTGATGCGAAGACATTTTGATCAATGTGGCATCTGACAAATCCTAGAACTAAGTCATAGAGTGAAGTCGCAATTAGATCTAAAACTTGAGACTGAGCTGGAAGTTCCACCGCATCTGTAGAGGAATGGATAGAGACACAGTTGTTTAGTAGTTAAAATAGTGACAATAGGGATGAAATCTGTACCAGGACTCCGGTGTGGTGTGATTGAAGACAAATAGTGGAGAAATGTGCCTCGAGCTCGTTCATGTTCGGCACCTCCTTTCATGGCTTGGAGCAGCAAGTCGATAGTAACAGTATCATCCCGAGTCTTATTATCAAGGTTTTGCATCATCGACACCTGAAAATAAAGAACAAAAGGCAGATTAATATGAGGAGAAGACCGATATATGATAGAGTATCTCACCAGTTCCTGAAGTTGAAGTGTTTTGATCCATCCCCGAAGCATTGTGCCCTCAAGCTCACCCCCACTATGCCCATTTGTATTGAATCGACCCAGAATACCATTCATCCTTTCGAATGCATACACCCACCACCCGTAGACTGGTCCGTAAAGCTCAATAAAGTCATAGATATGAAGAGCCAGATGGAAATTTGGTGTTAGATGACAGCCTAATCTTGCCCACTCACGGAAAGCAATCGCCAGAAAGTCTTGCGCTCGCTTTGCCTCACGTCTTGTGATTGTTTGGGATAAGGTTATACGTGATCCGGCAAGAAAGTCAAGAATAGGGCGATAGTGAGCAGCATAGTTTCTTGATGCCTTTTGATTCTCAGCCTCGGCAAGTTCGTCTTCGTCTACTTCAGCATCTGTGGCAGTTTCATTGATCAAGTTCTTGACTCGGCGTTTTTTGACAAGAATATTTGACTTTTCGGAGGCTTTACTTGTCAGCTGAGTTTTCGGTGCTTTAGGGGCATCTTCATCAGGGATTTTGTCATCTTGATTTCTCCAGGCAACGAAAAGAGCCACTGCGTAGACAGCGTGAAGATTTCGCCATTGATCGGCTTTGACTTTGCCATTCCCTTTGCCAATCTGATTGTTTCACTACGATATTTGAATGTTGTTAGAGTGGATTCCAATCCTTACCTTTGAAGGGGTGCGTGCCACCCATCCGGGCCACCATATGCTCCCCATGAACTCTTCAAATAGTAGTGCTGGTTGGGGAGCGCCTTTTTTACGAGAGTTGTTGAACATGCCACCATTGAAAAGGATTACTTTGTGAACATGTGCAGTGATGCCTAGCAATACACGTGGATTCAGTCAACAGCCCCGCAATGGCAGAACAACTTACCAATAAGTATACAATGCATTGGATCGATTGGAGAGGACCAGGCCGCATACCAATTGGTTATGTCATCTAATGGGGAATATCGAACTCCCTTGATGCTTGCAATCTGATCACGTCGATTTTGCCCTGCATCTTTTGCAATTAGTTTCCAAAACAGCTGCTTGCAGGGCTCTCGATATTGAAAGTCTAGCAAGAGGAGTATAGATCAATATAAGCATGTAAGACAATAACAAGGGGCTTACTCGTGGGGTTGAAACAAGATGGTGAAGTGATGGATGCCAACTTGGCTTCACAAATTGGACAGAAGTGGTCCTCGCAGCTAACAGAGGCAAGCCCACTTGCCTTGGCTCTTGCAGGAGTGTCAGAGCAATTGATGAAGCCAGTGCCGGAGACCACTTTATTTTCGCATTCATACTTGAGTGTTCGCGACTGATCCTTGCCGCTCTGGGAGCCAGTCTCTGCGGTGGCATCCACGATATTGTCATCAGAAACATCTTTAACCATGCTCTTTGCGACTGGCATGCTAATACCTGAAAGATGTGCTCACTAAATAAGGCTCTGATTGGGTCTCGGTGTACTCACCAGCAGCGAATTCCCGTAGCTCATCCACAAACAATTCCAAAACAACATTGAGCTGCTCCTTTGATGGTTCATGTGGACCAGGAATAACACAAAGTAGGAATGTATTTGAACGGAGATAACGTATGTGACGGGGGAGATTGTTGATAGTGACATAAAGCGCGCCAGTCGAATGAACTCGTCCAGCCAGCGGTTGAAACCTATGAAATATTCAGTACAAAAAGTCTGTCTGAATATAAAATAGTGCCCACCAGTCGATATTCAACGTAAACATGAGTCCCAGATAGCGAGAAACGAACCGCAATCCCTCTCGGTCACTCCCACTCTCGTCTATGTCATATGCTTCACGTGAGTTCCTGTCCAAAACCCGTTTGACGCCATCTTGAATGGATCTCCATGCTGAACCGTCGTGAATGTCACAGAGAAGGTCATCCATTCCCGTTTGGTCAGACCATTCCTCCGTTGAAATAGGCGGCTTATCCCCAAAATCTCCGTCCCTTCTCCAATGCTCCACTTCTTCAGCTTTCCCAGGTCGAAGGAGCATTCTTCGCACGTAATTCTTTAGCGGAGCGTATGGGAGTATCTTTGTCGGTGTCCGCTTTTCGCGTCCAGTAGAGTCTTTAACACCATTTGATGTGTATAAGATCCCTACACATCCGTTAACGGAGCATTCTGGTGATACCAGATGCCTGAGTTGCGATGGATGATATCGGTACCAACATTCCGGACAGAGAAAGTAATAGATGATATGATCATCCGGTGAAACTCCCAAACGACGTTCCACAGTGCGCAGCGTCGTGGCCATTTGCGACAGTTCAAGTGATTCATCGAGTAGTCCACGTTCCTGCAAAGCTATCATGGTTGTTTGCTCCGAGTGAAGTATGTCGTGGACCGCGTCATGGGTTGCACCCTTGAACGCAGCTTGAGCAAAGGTGCGAATATAGATGTTCCGCAGAATTGGATCCTCTTCGAACGCCGGAGGAAGAGTGGTGTCGGAATCACAATGCGAATTCCATGCTTCATCATCAAATATAGCTTCTCGAGTCCGGAAGAGAGGATCAGCAGCAGCATCAATGGTCTCGATGTCGGACAAATGAGGGCCACCTGCGGCTTCGAGACGGTTAGGTTGACTTCGAAGATCAGGTATTGTATCATCGTCCGAATCAAGTAAGAGGTCATCGTCGTTTGGTTGATGGGGTATTTGACCACTGCTTGCTGACCCGGGTTCAGGGTGTTCCTTGAACACGTCTTGAAAGCCTGAATCTCCCAATACATCGTTTTCGAGCCCGAGTTCCGTGTCGTCTTCGGCATGCAAGGGCATCGAAGTGTTGTAGCTAGATGATTCGAGATGTTGATGAGGATCATCAGGTCGTGTTGCACCCGATGATGATAGAGAAGTCGGAGAGTTTGGCCTTTCAACGTGATTTATTTTCCTTCTCTTAGCACTCCTGGAGTTCTCTAGTGCGTCTTGATCGATGTCGTTCCTCATGTGTGCCTTGATGGTTTGTAGCGAACGCCAAACGCGTCCTCCACAGGTTCTACAAGGGCAGAGCTCTTCTGAGTTTCTCTACCAGTGGTGGAGGTTAATTGAGTGAATCCACAAAGTCAAGGACACGTACAGCTCGAGGCATTGCACAGTTATAACGTTGTGTCTCACTGCCTGTAGTACTGAACGCAAAATTGTTCTAAGTTCATTCAAACCCCGTTAAGTCCGACGCGAATTAAATTTCATCAAGCATGTGAAATGAATAAAGGTGATGATTCGGTACTTGAATACTTTTCTCCCGCGCGTTTGTTTGGTCCACTTAGAGTAGAAGAAAACATCCAAAAACATAAGTTTTACTAGCATTCCGAATCTAGAAAGAAAGGGGTGACACGCAGTGGAACGTTGAGTGAGCATTATTTGCTATTCCCTTTTCTTTGTTACCGATTATTGATTCACCATCTTGATAGGGAGCAACTTGTTTCTCTTCTATGGCTGTATAATATAATTAACGACGTACTCAAGAAAGGTGAATACACCGAAACGCCGAGATTTCCCTTTGAAGGTTGCACCCACTGGCATGACTAATGGCCTAATTATATGTGAGTGCTCATTTTTTTCAACAAGACGAAATGGTTTGGAAGCCAACGTGGCATAATACCTTAGAATGGTTCAAGAAACGACCCGATCATGGCACGGTGGGTAGGTTGCATCACCTCATTTGTGACTAAACTCGTAATCTAATAAGCTTTTATCAGGGTATATGTCTCTATTTTAGTTTAACGCAAATTGCCCAGCCATAATAGTAGAGCTTAGCTCTGAGCATTGTACTTGATCTTCATACGCTTGAAATACACCCTAAGCTTGCCAATAAACTCGAGTCTAACCGCTGCACCCACATAATATCGATGATGTGTCCTATTTCAAACTTCAACACTGACAACCACGGTGACAGCATGTGCTCCATGATCGGATCCATAACGCTAGAGTGCGAGTATGTAGTCTGACATTAGTTTCTACACGTGGATAACAAAATCCACAAACAACGATGATCACAGGTCAACGACGAAATTGGTACATTAGCACAGTATTGAATACTGTTACACTAGAAATACACGATGGGATATAAAATAAAGCACAAGACCCGTAGAACCAGATTCACCGCATCCTCAATGCTATCGAGACCGATCTCTTCAC
>WSUA01000708.1:0-11301 GCA_019633455.1 Tulasnella sp. 419
AAAGTGCTTCGTAAGAAGCATTTACTTGCCTTATCATCTCCTCTGTGGCTTCGCCTGAGCTCCTAGCGTCGAAGTACGCTTGCTCCTGCCTTAGGATCGCATGTAACATGTCACAGGCTTGTGACATAAAGAGAGTAGGACCTTTCCCTATAGAAAAGGTACTTTCCAAAGTTGCGTACAAATTACACTTACCCGACCACATGAGGATACACCCCGTCTTCCATACATCTCTCCTTACGATGTATAAAAAGGGACTCCCGCATCAGCGATATACTCCTCCCGTGGATGTAGATCAACGAGAATTCGTAATTGGAAGAATATTGGGAAAACAGAATATGCGAGGAGTACCTATGGTTAAAATTAGATGGAAGGGAAGACCAATCGAAGAAGATAATTGGGAGCCGATAGAAAATGTGAAGGATTATCCAGAATATGAAGAGATGATGGAAGAATATCGAAGGAGATTACCAGAAGAAGAAAATCTTCATCGGCCTCGTTGTCCTCCGGTCTAAAGAGGGGGTACTGTAACGATTTCAACTAGTAGAATGCTGTTTCCTTTTATTTGTTCAACTTTTTGTATAAATATCTCAACCACAAGTGGTTGAGATCTTCACGCTTTCATCTTGTATTCATCTTTACTCTTCAATTTACTCGTGATATCTCTTTTAAGTGTGACAGCTCTCTGTTAGAAACAGGTGTAGTCTTACAGACCAAGGCTGCACCTGAGATGTCACTAACCCAGCTTGAGCGAGAGGCACGAGTAGGTTCAACTTCGGCATGATAGATGTATTGCGGTGATGTTATTCCTGGCTGGCTGGCCTGTATTATACGCCGCCGGGGGCTAGGCCGCAGAAAGACTTTTTTCCCGTCATTTCCATTTCCGGGTATCCCTTTTTCCATCTTCTGTACTCATCCTGCGAACTCTCCCTTGGCTGCCATCCACAAATGCACAGACTCGGCTGGACGTCGACCCTCTTATGCCACCTTCGCGCTCTGAAATAATCATGATTCGTAGCTCTCCATCAACTTCATTTCACCCATTAGAATGTCATATCTCACACAGCATTACAGCGATATGGATCTTTCAGCACCTAGTCACAAACTCCGAGAGTAAAAAAGTCCATATAAAAAGAATCACAATTGGAAGCGTTAACGAATGTAGCGGATTAGTGCTAAGCGATTTACCCGGATGATGGGATAAAGACATCGCGTGAAGCCATAATCCTGCATTCTATCTCTTTATTGCGTATATTAGACTACCTCCTCCAAAAGAGCAACAATTCGACTTGTTTCATCTACGTCATGGACATTGACCGTTCGGGGTGCGGAGATTGAGATATAGGGCCCAAATGTTATTACTAATCCACCGCCATCAGGTAAGCATGAGGCAGCTTTCCCTTCCTTGGATTGTGTAGGCATTCACTACTATCTTATTTATCTACGCTTCCTCCGGCTTTTAATGTCATCGTCGCCGAATCTCTCATAGTAGGCCTTTCCGCTGACAACACCACTGCAACTGCCGTTTTGGTGAGCCTGCTTATATCGATTAAATAATCGGGTTAAGGGTTGATCGTATTGCTAGTGGAGATGTTACCTACTAAGCGAAAGAAAGCGGTCCTTTCGAATCAATCCTCAGCGTCCGATACAAACCATTCAATCTTGGCTTTCGCAGACAATCATGTTGCTCAGGCCGAGTGTGCCCCTCAACAGAACAATGCTACAACAATCAATATGGATCTCATGACACGCATCATGGGACTGTACCGCCTGGTTGACTTGTATAAGCAACAGGGAAGTGGTGACCTCAGTCAGTGAATACCATGTCTCCGGTTGCTCCCAGTGATTTTGATTCAATGATCCATTCACTCAGTTGATAAGATCACAATCGCCCGGAGTTCATTGGCAGAACTTATGAACAAACTCGCTCCTCTCTCATGCGCATCACTCTCCAAAATTGATTTTGCATCTCTTGACACCACCTCGATTCAGCCACTTGGAATATACGGGGACAAAGCTGCTTTGGTGGAATTTCTACGTATCGTAGCTAATGTGGATAACGAAACGTGAGTAACGATTTCGAATAGCTGGAGAAGATTTGATTCATGAGTCCGGTGAAGTCTCAGACCGACCTTTTATTGGTTGATGCCAGCTCTCATCAGTCCATCGCCCTATTCTAGGCTTCATTCAAGACCTGTATTCTCGCTATCCGCGGATGATGATTGCTGAGTTGAGGACGATCTAAGATGCTAGACTCAACACCATTCGACTCGCTTCCTATAGAAGGGTCAAAGAGCGACTGCTCGCCAAGCAAGCAGCGGTCATGACCTGCGACGAGCTCCCTGAGGATCAGCGGTGTGACCTTCTCACCGGTATTCTTCATGATGAGAAAAAAGAGGATAGACACGCAGGTTTACCGTCTACTGTCCAACCGTTCCTCAGCGTAGTTCACGAAACTTCGAAGATGTCGGATCAAGATGTCCTCACCTTCCTAGAAGATTCAGCGACTCAAAAACCACAACTACAAATATTTGTGCAGGAGATACAAGATATCATTTATACTTGGGCTATTGGTCTATTGAAGGAAATGGTTTCGGTCTTACACCGCAATATCGAGGTCATTCATGAAGAACAATCAGAATCCCAAGCAAAGCTAGCAAAAGAACGAGCAAAAAATCAAGTGAAGCAGGGGATGTCTCAACGGTTTATCGAGTTTAAGAAGGCACTTCAGAAAAGGTTATTCATTCATCCCGAAGGGTGTGTACCATGGAGTTCCACTTGCAGGGTCCCCAGTATTCTAAACAGTGCTTTAGGCCAAGTTACAACATCAAGGAGGTTTATCCTGAACGTATGTGGAATTTACTACGAATCACTGTCCTTCTACTAAGCCAAATTCTTCAGGCCCAGTTAATTGGTCATTTTCCTTGCCAAAGCGCTTCACTATAAAAGGGGTGCTTGAAGTGGAATTTGACCCTTATATTGAATACACTATCTACCCTTTTCACATGGAAGATACCCGGGATAGTCCATTGCTCACACCACAGCCTCATGCGACAAACTTCAAGCTTGGAATTCGTAACGCTATTAGGTAAACTCCAGTGGTGCTATCTTACGTCCTGCTCATTTTTTTCACGGCTAGGCACATCCAGCTCATTGGCAACAAAATTCTTTTCATTGTGAACAGATCTTCTTGCATTTCGATCTACTTGAATGATCCACTGCGCATTGACCTGGATCAAGCCATTAAACATTTTCCAACTTCCCAAGCACGATATCAATTTTGTGTTCACGAACACAGACACCTACTCGCCATCGCTTACACCAAGTCAGAAGTACGTCTTGAACCTACGTTTTCTTACTCAGTCTACTAGAATCTCTGATGCAGGATGAAATCTGGGTTGAACTTCAATCCCTTGATGAGTCTTGCTCATCTCTTCAAGCTCAAGGGAGCCCGCATAACATTACAAAGTGGTACGGGGAAGGACTTCCAGATATCTCGCATATCTGTTTTGCGGGAGGGCCCGAGGAGCTGTGCCTAGTTGAATCATCTGGGCGAGCACGAGTATTCTCGTTCATCTCTGGGTCTTTTCGGTAGGTTTGTCCACGTTACATTCTGGGTGGATGAAGATTTATCGTTTCGCTGTAATGCAGGCCCGCCATGCTTCAGTTGCCGTATGAGCTGAATATCCATTCGGTATATTCTGCCCCTGATGACTCCGCCATGATTGTTCTGGAAGAGATCGCGTCAGACTATCAACTCAGAGTCTATCATTGGAATTCATTTGGCCACTTGCCACAAGGGTGCATCCTACCCTTCCCCGATGGTGTTCATATACAGTCGGCAACATCCTGCTGTTTCTCATCTATGGGGCAGAGAAGTAATGCAGTGCTTCTTGCCCTTCTGGAGCAGAACATGATTCGATGTTTCAATATTCTGATCAAGTCGAAGGGCATTTCGGATGGTTCTTACTCCAGGGATAAAGAAAACAGTGAAGCTCTTGCAAGTACAGCTCACAATAGCTTCATCGACTGCTATTCGGATGTTTGGACAGTATATCCTTTAGAGCCTGCCATAAAGCGGTATGTAATATGTGCTAAGGCAATTCAGGCAAGTAGCTACTACCGGTGATTATATTTGCAGAAAGAACCTCTCGTCAGAGAAAAATATCGTTGCATCATCTCTTACATTTGTCTGCAATCTCGAAACTCAATATTTCTCCCCATATTTCAGGCGCATGATAAGTAATGTTGAGCGGTTAACCAGAAAGCCAGGAAAGAGAATCTTCGATGCAATCGAGGTTCATGCTGACGTTATTGAGAACCTTGATTGGAGATCGTTTGAAGCAGCAGCATTCAAAGCTGGAGAGTGGTTTGTCGAGTTGTTTTGCTTGATCCCAATTCAGATAGCCATTGCACAAAACAATTGCTTCATTCCTCTCAAAAATGGAGTCTCGGATTCGCTCCAGGACCAGAAATTAGCAGATACAAGAGTCAATCAGATTGCGGACTCAATCACCCTGGGATGGTACGAGTCTATATTTAACTCTTATATGGCTACGAAGCCTGTTAAGGTGGTATCTGCCATTGGTATGTGGGTTTCCCTGGAAGAAATCCAGGAAATGTTACTAATTCCTTTCACACAGGAGAACCGAATGTCGGTAGGTGCTCCCCTTGATGAACGTCTAAAGCATTTCAACTTAATTGCCAATGTCATACTAATAGGAAATAGCTTCACCCTGAATCATATGATTGATTCGTCATTTGCTGTCTCCGCTCTTCCTACCACAGAGGTAAGCACAAATTGAGCTTAGTAAAGAAACTCCTTCATATTCTTGTAGGGTGTCTGGTTATCAGTCTGTCCGACTCATGACTTTCTGGTGGTGGCTCTGGACTTTGAAGGTGAATCCTTATCGCAAGACTTGGGAATGCCCACTAAACATACATCGGACAGGGTTACATACTATCAAGCGATATACGCAGGTAGATCATGATGTACTACTCGTTTTGTTCAGCACTGCACTTTCCAATATGGTGATATTTCGCAATAATTTTGGTTTGAACCATGACATGGGCAACACATTCACGGTCAGCCACATTTTTCTTTCCTCAGTCTTACTTAACTATGACACTGTTTCAGAGCTTTCAAGCTTCTACTACCCTTCTCGACCCGGTGGAAAATCCCAAGTTGTTCAAATCCCTGCTCACTGTCATTATCAGGGTTTGTTGGCAGGCTATTACGTTTGTTACTCATCTTAACGCCATTCATCTTCAAGGACGTGGTCAAGGGAGAAGAAAAGAAAATACTCAATGAGTAACTGCTTGATTTTAGTATATTTCTGCTATGCTAATAAGACGTCCACAGGTTTTCGTCTAAACTCGATCACATTATTTCGGATGAAGGGGAGGCGAATTTCATCTCGGTTTTGCATGCTTCGCAAATCAAAATCATTCCAGGACCTGTCATCCGATCAAGATCCTTCTACACATTCATTTCCGTGTTTCGAGATCTTCTTCTCAAGCAGCCAACAACCCACACTACTGCTGGAGAATTTCTGCTCACGCTCAAAATGCTGATGGCGATGCTCAAGGTCAGCAATAGCATATTTGGAACCATGGCTTCACTCACACATCGGATTTTCGAAGGCACAGGATTGGGGAGCTATTGATCGTAAGTATTCTCGGGTTTCATAAACGACATGCTAATCCCGCTACGGCAGATAACTTAACTAGGCAAAGGGTCAAATTACTAATATCGATATTGCCATGTGCAATGTCAACAGGCTTCTCCCAAGTAGAACCTGAAGTGGAAGAGTTAAAGGTAAGTATTCTAGTTGCGACAGTGACTCAGAAGGGTTGTCATTCACAATACCTATGTCAGAACCTTGACAACCAAGGAATTATCCCCTGGGGTGATGATTCCCGCAACATCGTGTTTTGCCTTTCTAAATCCCCAGCTGAACGTGCCGTGTCGTTACTGACGATCTCGAATGGCTGGAAATGTGACCCAGCCAGGCATGATTTGAACGAACTCACCGAACATATTGACAAACTTGTCTCGGCTCGAGTTGGTCACATCGATGAATGGATACGGGTCAATACGTCGCGATTCCCGAACAAAGGCGCTGACCTCAAGCACCTCATGTCCGCATTCAAGGATCATAAGAATCTACTCTATGCGGGCGTTCAATTATGTCGTGTTGATTGTAGTGAATGCAGGTTGCCATGCATTCTTCCTAAAGCCCATAAGTCTGGGAATCACAACTGTCAAACTTCCCATCAGTGTCTGGCCAGGTGTGAGTATCTTGATGTACATGATCAGAAAAAGGACGTGTTTTGTGAATTGCCGTGAGTCGGTTTGGGCATCTGGTTAAGTTTAACTTGCATTTTGATATCACGAGCTTCGTTCACTCTAGCGCCGGACATGCGGGCCGCCATTTGTGAGTCAATATACGAGTGCCTTTGTGATGATATGACTGAGAAGCACTGGAATAGATGCGGTTCACCGACTCACTCGTTCAGTGCACAACGTGCATTGTTGAGCAGTGAAGGCTGCCCGTTTGAAGCTACCCTGGTATCCAGTGGATGAGGGTCATCTCAGTTCCACCAGGAACTACCAACTCCACAGAACTCGATCCGTCCAGGCTCCCTCCACCAGCAGTGCCGAATCGAGTTCATCCAGTTCCTCGTTGTACACGGTAGCTACTGAGCCGAGTGTCTCAGGGCGCGCCTCTGCGTCGACTACCGCGGAGGGATGGAACTCATTTATATCGTTCAGCGGAAATCACATTGGGAGATATAGGAAGCGCACTGGCGAAGCATATGCACAAGGTGGATTTAGTGATGTTTGGAAATGCGATGTGTCAATTGGTGATAATGCGATGCAAGCGGTGAGTATGTTATTGAATCTCAACATTGTTCAATTCCATTTTTCTTCTTCGTGTTGTCTAGGCAGCTTTGAAAGAGTTGCGAGCTGTAAAGATACCTGTGACGAAATCGGATCCTCAATCTGTACACGAGCGTATGATTAAGGTGTGTCTTTTGGCCCATGGATCCACAGAAGCATTTCTTAGATTTGGGATAGCGCCTCGAACGAGAGCTCGTCGTTTGGTCCAGGTTACAACATCCACATGTTGTTCCTTTGATTGGGTTCTGCCTAGTACCTCCGAACCTGATATCTCCGTGGTTTTCCAATGGAAACATCAAGGAGTGGATTCGAAAACATGAAGGAGTTGATAGGTACAAACTAGTAAGTCTGACACTCGACCATATGGGGGATCCAGCTCAAATGAACTCTCATTGCAGATGCGCCAGGTGGTTAAGGGTTTGGTGTACCTGCATTCTATGATCTCCATGGCGATATCAAATCGGTGAGCTGCAAGACTCCTATATTCTATGGAATATTGCTCATCACATAGGCAACTAGGACAACGTTCTGATAAACGACGAAGGACATGCCGCTGTCAATGACTTTGGGCTTAGTCAAGTTATGGAGAATTCGGGGTCCACGATTACCAACTCGATGGCCAACGTGGGGAATGCACGCTGGCTAGCACCTGAAATCTTTTGTGAAGACATGAAGCGATCCACTGCCAGCGATGTCTATGCCTTTGGCTGTCTTATGCTGGAGGTATGTAACGTTACGCATGAAAACAACACTATCATTCTCAAGTATAGGTCTGCTTAGATTGCCACTGGGGCCCTACCTTTCAGGAAATTGACAGATAAGCAAGTATTGCGAGCTCTCCTTTGCTACAAGTCACCAGCTACGGACAGGTCAATGTACCCTGAGCTCCCCGAAAACGATCCCCTGTGGAAGTTGATGTCAGATTGCTGGGATTCTCAGTACGAAGCGAGGCCTGAGATGAAGGAAGTGGAGGATAGACTTCAAGGATAGGTTTTCATTTCTTAATCAAATTGAATCTACGATCCCGTATACACCTGGTCTACAGGTGGGAAACGAGCACGAGTTGAACGCTTGTTCTGAGACATGGAGAGTGAGCTCAGTGACTGGTTCCCAGATCGACGAATAATGCTTTTGAAACGTATTTAACATAAAATAAAAATAAAAGCGGATAGACGCGATAAAAATGGTTGTAGAAGAGCTAATGTTCGTTGAGCGACCTGGAAGTTAGCCTCCCTGCGTGCAAGCCCTAGTGCCGGACTTTGAAAATTGACTGCGGGAAAAAACTTCGCTCCGCTCGTTGCGGCTACAAAGGTCCTGAAGTTGAGCTGGTAAGTCGGATATTTCAATCTCGCACACATAGAACCTAGATGAGCAACCGGAGATGCGACTGTACAGGTTGCCAATGGATTGGTGTTATGGATCCACCTAGTATTCATGGTGATATTAAACCAGTGAGTTTTATGACTCCAAAATCCTGCGTAAACAGCTCATCTTACGGGCAATTATAATTGGCACAATGTTCTGATAGATTATGATGGAAAATCCTCATTAACGACTTTGGGCTCAGTCAATTCATAGAGGACGCGTCGTTGGGGTCCACAACTACGACCTATTTTGCTACTATGGGGAACGTTCGTTGGCTAGCACCGGAAATAGTATGTGACGGCAAGAAGCGATCCACTGCAAGTGACGTTTACGCTTTTGGCTGTCTTATGTTGGAGGTATGTGAGGTTTCAAAAAGTGCCTCAACAATCTATAAGAGTACATTTGCTTAGATTGCGACTGGGGCAGTGCCATATCGAGGAATGCTGGATATCCAAGTTGTGCTAGCTCTAATGTCCGGAAAGACGCTAGCTACTGATAGAGCATCCTACCCGGAGCTCCCGGATAACGACACCCTATGGGAGTTAATGTCGGACTGCTGGAAATATGAGTGTGAGGCGAGGCCTACAATGAAGGCAGTCGAGGCTAGGCTTCAAGGATAGTTGATGGATCTCTCAGTGAGTCCTTAAATTTGATCGCATGTCGCCTTTACATTGATATTATTGGAACAGTAGTGAGCAGGTCGGTCAAAACGGTTCACGTGTCGGCTTTGTCATAGTAATGATAGTGAAGAAGCTAATAATACAGTCGTCAGACACAGGATTAGACCTTCAAATCTGTCAGCTATCACGCCAGTCTAGCTCGGCTTCTGTAGTGCACTCCCCTGGAACTTTCATCGCATGTACGAGAGTTATGATATTGGAGTATAGGAGGTCTAATTTATACCTTTTCGCATGATTGAGTATTGTTGTTGTGTGGGAGAAAGAAGACACGTGGGATCACGTGGTCTTCGTGCGTGAGTTTCAGCTGTGAGGTCGACTCGCCCGCCTCAACAGTGAAACAAGACGCAAAGGGTGGGAGGGTGGGTGAAAGAAACGAGGTCGGCCAGCGGATGTTTAGCTGGCCGTCATGACACGTCGTCGTCGATACGTCAAAGGTGGGTACTGACTACAAACATAAACAAACTATCTGGCTAGCTGACTAACGCAAACCGCGTTTGATCGCTCTGTCTCAAGCAAGCAAGGACCCCGCTCTCCAAGCGGCCACGCAGCGTTGAAGAGCCAACTTGAGCTTGGCATACCATAATTTTTTTTTCAGTCCATAGATGATCACAGAGATTAGCAACAAGATCGCTATCCCGCCAATCACACCGCCAACAATAGCGGGAATCTTAGGTGAGTTGCTGCTGCAAAGAGAACATGAGGTTAATATTTACTCCTTCGCGTTAGACGGTATTCACCTTGAAGCGTTGGATCCTGATCCAGCAGTTGAAGTAGGGAGTAAAAAAGTTGAAGTTGTGCGTGTGAATGTACCAGTGCTAGGGGAAGCTACTGCTGTAGTCGAAGTTGGCAAGGTCGTTGGGGGAACTATTGTTGTAGTCGGTGAGGGAGCTATTGTTGTGGTCGTTGAGTCCGAAGGACTACTAATAATGGATGAGGACGTCTAGACAAAAAGTGATAGCTGAGTACTGAGAAATTTATATGTCTTGTCAGTGCTAGCATACCTGGGGTATGGAGGTGTCAGATGAGCTCTGAGGAAGGTCGGAAGCAACGCTAGCACTAGATTGGGCCGTCGTTGTGGACTCGGAAAAGGCTCTGAGACAGCCCAATGCACTCATTAAAGTAGGACATTCGGTCTGTACACAATCACAGTAGCAAGACCCTGGCCTGATCGTAAATCATGGTTTCTCAGTCTCATCAACAGATCATGAGCCCAAATATGATCTTACAGGCATTGTGTGCCAAAATGAGACCGACATGGGCACAATGTGTCAGTTTCATCGGACTGAGCCACAGTGGGGACGGATGGGATGAAAATGGAGGCAATTAGGAAACTGCACATCATGGACAGCGAGATTGGCTCTAAGAGGGAAAACATGGAGGTTTGAATGATGCAGCGGTGGTGGAATTGGTATTCGTTGTATGGAGGGCTTATCAGAGGGAGCAGTCAAAGTAGAGAGACGACTGAAGAAACTGTATACTTATGCCTGGCACAGTGTCGTTTTCATATACATTGATGCAAGGCTGAAGTAGGTTTTCAGGGTTCCTTTACACATTGCGTCAGTACGCCATACGGCAATAGGCGTTCGACCCTTTACCGATCAACTTGAAGCCACAACAGGTGGCATCCAAACGCGCGCTGTCAAGTACCCGGACTGGTCCGAAGCATGGATTCGCCTCACCAAGCTACTTTATTCCAAACCTTTTTGTGGGGTGAACCACATCAACGTTCACCGGGTCAATCCATGTTGAGACAGATTAGTTTTACACGTGTTTTAATGATCAAACAAGAGCAAAGCCCTTGTATATACTTGAGGCCTACTATGACCCTTGTGGCTGAGTTTCTTTCTCTTCAGCACAAGCCTCCATTATTCTGCTATGCATTAAATTCTGGGGTCGCGGTGTAATGAGCGCTATGTTGGAGCTCAGATCAAATGCACGTGTTTTCCTTCTACTAACTTTCAATCCAGCCTAAGCCGCACCAGGATGGAACATTCCATTGTACATTTCTCTCAACCGCAATTGATTCGAGCAGTCGCTGCTCACTTTGACCTTGCAATCAAATCCATCTGGTGAGCATTATAAACT
Organism: Tulasnella sp. 419; assembly: GCA_019633455.1. Taxonomy (NCBI): domain Eukaryota; kingdom Fungi; phylum Basidiomycota; class Agaricomycetes; order Cantharellales; family Tulasnellaceae; genus Tulasnella; species Tulasnella sp. 419. Next base: position 11,032 of record WSUA01000708.1, read on the forward strand.
AAGCCGACACTTCAACTGATTGAAGCATATTCCAACGACCTCAGGAAGATCTAGCGATACCATACCCTCAACCTTGAAGTCCACAGCACACATATTAATTGGTCAACCCGATACACGCGGTAAGCAGCAAAGATGACCTGAGGGCTTTTCGGCTGACTTGCAATACCGTACAACACGTTAATTCCTGATCGACCAATTGGCAGATCCCTGTTAGATCCTGTGCGATAGAGTCCACAGTTTTTTCTTCTCCAGGTGCTGGGATCCTACAAC
>WSUA01000071.1:0-14149 GCA_019633455.1 Tulasnella sp. 419
GCTCCCTTTTAGTTAGCACGTATTGATAATAAAAGTAGTGAAGCTAGTCGACTTACAGTGAAGCGCCTGAATGTAATACTGAAATACATATCCGAAATATTACTTAAGCGAATGGATCACATGACGTCTTAAAGGACGTCAAGGCATGTAATATGCCAACTACATTCTACCATGGAACACTCTGCCTCCAACTGCCAGCGCCATGACACACTTTAAAGGCATAATAGTGAGCTTTGAATCTCAGGTTGATGATTTGATATACCATTGAGATTCACTATATGCTGGCAACAGTGTTGACTCGATATTGTCAACCGAAAATCAGACATCTATGGTGCAGCCTGAGGATGAAGGTCTCTGTGCTGATCTCCTTACACCATTCTCAGATTGTTGTCTACCTCTCAAGCTATCATTCGAACCATATCAGCCTCTGTTACTGTTTCATCTACGTTCATGTCCGCTTTTTTTCCTGGCAGCTCCTCTATACTGATCTGCTTCTCGATGTTCAGCTCCTCTCAGCCCACTTTCTGGTAAGCTTGCTGCTTCTTGAACAAGACTACAGCCCAGGTGGCTTGGTGGTGTTCATGTAGAAAATGGTAGGAGGTCGAGTTGTAAGGATGCCATTAGTGAAAATGGTAGAGCCACTGTCTCCTGTTCTCTCTGAGTAACAGCCTGACCTCCCCCATCACATTAATGAACGGATTATAGTTCCCTGTTGCAGCTCACAATATTCCACAATAATCGCCACTCTGTCGATTATCACTCATGGAACGGGTTTTCAAATGTGCAATAAATCCAACGCCCTCGCAAGCCCGGATCCTAGTGAACGCTTAACGTGACCTGGACTAGAAGCGATATGATATCGAGACGGTTTAAACAGAGGTAGATAAAACTCGCTGGCACCATGCGGGTATCAACTTCTCTTCACCCTTTTCTAAAGCTCGAGCATAGAAGAAATGTCAAAGAGCGCGGGGTGCTTACACAACGAAGAAGAAGATCAGAAACCATTGATTTTCATGGTTTGGTAAGTCTACACTTATTGCAGTGTTTCTCTCCTTTTCCGCTTCCATACTCACCTCAAGTTGCTTTTTATGTCTTATGAATTTATTTAAGGACTTCAAGTCGTCGCGGCTGAATAGTGTAGAGGTTATCACATCAGATTCTGAAAAGAGATATTTCTGATGACCCCGGTTCGAGTCCGGGTTCGGCCTCTTTTATTGGTCTTAACATTGACAAGTGGACCTTTGAGATCGTAAGCAGGGGAGTCAGATAATAATATGATGTGCTTTGGAGATATCTGGTTGTCTACAATTGCTATGGCGAAGATCCAATATTTACAAGGAGCGTGAAAAGTTGACAACACGCTGTCATCGTCGCTTTTTAGTCGTTGAGAGGTCAGGGCGCTGTCAGCAGTACAAACAAGCAGCGGACTAGCAAGATGTGCATCTTGCTGTGCATAGGATTAAAAGCATGCACCAACCGTGAGACCGTTGGTGAGGTATCTAACATCAAATATGGATGGGTATGACAAAACGAGAATGGGGAAGCAAGAATAAGTGATGCAAAAGGAGAACTACAAAACCAAGCGGATGATGAATAACGTACAAGGGAGGGAGGATCTAGAGTACAGAACGATAGCTTCGATGAAGTCGGGTTGGGGGACAAAAACCTTGGGGATGAAATGTCCATGTACGACCTTGAAAGCACACCCGCGACTCCCGATATGACTTTGTATGTAGGATATACTGGACGATAATAATACATATTTGCGGCCATTGCGTGATTTTGGTGATAATAATTTGCAGGTCGCTTGAGGCTATTCTGCCTGGGTGGCCTAGGGTGTATAGACTGGGGTGTATTCCTTGGTTGGGGTGTTGAGGCTTGGATTTGAAGCTTGATAACCGCTGTAGTAGCAACAGCAGTAGTGATGTTGGGTGTCAAGTGAGTAGGATTAGGCACCGGACTACTGCTGAATCAATACCAATTAGCTCCTGACATGTTTATGAAAGAAGGTATATCGATAAGACTTACCTAACAGGTGGAGACTTAGTTGAAGCTTCAGGTGTGGTCGCTGTCGGCCATTATGGTCTACGAGTAGCAATTTCAGAGATTCCTAGTGGTAGCAGTTGGTTGGCATATCGCAGTTCTGACCATTCTCAGAAGGCCAAAGACGCTTTGGTAATCTGGTCATCACGTGCTAGATCCAGGAGAAAAACTATCGTGTCCAAAGTAAATGCATGAAAGGCAAATGCTGATTTTGGAGGAGGAAGTTTGGCGCGAAGAACAACTCGGCGGAAACAGTCGGAAAGTCCGTCAGCTCTCAAGGCGAATTGGGGACTCATCACTACGATCACAAAAAATCATACTCCACACCAACCTTGACATATGTCTACTTCCTCCCTTGTAATTCCAGATGGCCTACCTCAAGAGGTGGCAAAGTGGAGCAAAACTCATGTGCAAAATTTTTTGGAGGCTAATAAGGCCGAGTATTACATCGAAGATGACGACATCAAGACTCTTGAGCAGAAGAAGGTTACGGGAGGGATTTTGCTAGGATTAACATCCAAGAGGCTTGAAAATTATGGACTCGTAGAGGGTGCTGCAGATCTCATTGTGATGATTGTGGAGCAGTTGAAGGTGGTAAAGGAGATTGGTGAGTCCGATTGTTGCAACACTAGCTTTAGAATCATAAACCTTCTCTAAACTTTGTCTCTTTATAGTTCAACTACCTACCGCCAAAGCTGGTGAGTCAAGTTTTGCACGCCTGGCTGTAGGATTGGGATTGATCTCACCTTTGCCACGAAACTACGGAACAGAGAGAAAGCGTCCCAAGGAGGGACGATCTGATGAGGAACAATCCAGTGAAGATACTGAGCAGGCAAAACGCCGGAAGTTGAATGATGGTGGGTTTGTTTACGTTTCTCGGTTCTTTCTGTTCGTATCAAGGATGGTCTTTAGAGCAAGAGAGAGTTGTCCAGTATACCCGTGGAGGACCAGCACCGTCTTCTGAGGCTCATCATGGAGAATTCCTGAGAAAACAGGAGAAACGCGGCGACATTCTAAATGGCAGAGGCGTATCACATAAAGACAATACTGGACTTCCCGTGTGCCTATACAGCGAGGCTTTTGCTGATTTTGAAGCAGCAATCATAAACCAGGAGTTCGAGCCGACTGCTGAACAATATTCCCTCACAGAACGGTTATTCGGCGTCGCTAGCAAGCTATATCCACTAAAAAAGGATCGCGAGGAGGCCGTCAAACCTCTTTTGGAACAGCTCATTGGCTCAGTGTTCTATGAAGTACCGTCCATGAGAGATGCTCAAAGTGACACCGCCTTACTAACCCAGTGCCAAGGCGATTTGATGGCTGTTCGGGTGCTGATGGAGATGAAGAATGAGATTGGGACCGGCGGGAGTGACCCTTCTATCCAAGGAGCTTGCTCTTACAAGTTTTATTGGTCCGATGATAGGGTATGTCAATTTTCCCTCTGCATTATTATAACTGAAGTGACACAACTTCCGATAGGCTGATCGCCTCCGGAAGTCTTGTTGTTGTCCAACTTTCATCATAGCCATCGCGGGACCCTGGATGTGTATTCTAGGGGGGGTCTTCGTTGGAAAAGTTGTAGTCCAACCACTAACCGACTATATCTGGCTGGGCAATGGGACACACCTGGAGCATCGCCTAACCTTTGTAACCAAAGTCTTCAGAGCTCTCTCTGAAGGCCAGAGGACTCTTGATAATTATTACAAGAGGTTACAATTGGTACCTCAACCCGTTGAACGCTTCTATCCATATCCACGAGCCTTTGGCGATCCACAGGCGTTAGATAATATCGTCTACATCAAAGAGCTAGTTGAAGGAAACCCTAGCAAAGCAATCTTCAAGGCGCGGGTGGTTAGCTCAGGGCAAGAAGTTGTGGTCAAGTTTGTCCAAAGATACAATCTTACCGCACATCGTCTTCTCGCTTCTCATGATTTGGCACCAAAGCTATTGCACCCGCTCGATGACAATCCTCTCCTAGTAGGACGGTTACAAATGATTGTGATGGAGTTTGTTGGGGGAAAAATTGCACATGAAGTGTATGGTGTTTCCGATGACGTCATTGATGAAATCAAGCGAGCCATTAACATTCTCCATCATGCCGGGTTGGTGTTCGGAGATCTTCGAACACCCAACATAATGCTAACGAACAACAAACCCCTACTCTTTGACTTTGATTGGTGTGCCGAGGATGGTGTGGGAACTTATCCTAAAAGTCTCAATGATGTGGGTGGAATTGAATGGCACCAAGATGTAAAAAGGGGCGGAAAGATGAAGAAGGAACATGATCTCTTCATGCTGGAGAAGCTGTGCAAAGCCCTGTGTACTGTAAACTAGTGTACCTGTCAGTTGTCATGATCCCCTTTTAGGGAGAATGGGAGAAAAAGTAGACATTTAGCGATAGGATTATAACCATGTAACGCATAATCCACGTTGAACATGTACATTTCCTCCAGTACGTCATCTCCTATCATTTGACGAGCCTGCATTTACCCTGTAACTTCCTCCTAAATTGCTGGTTTATAGAGGTCCGTGAGATAGAAGGACGTAGTGAAACATATTCACCCTTTCTTGAACAAGTCCATTATGGAGTTCCAAATTCAGAACCGGGAATACACGGTTGGATATATAGCTGAGTAGTGTGAAGTTATTATGAATCCAGGATCCAGCTTCTATTTTAGTCGTATGTCTTTTACGATTTGCCAAATGGGCTCCGAGACTCTGATTTTCATATGGCAAACCAGATAGTGGCCAGAAAATAATGCAGCTAATACAAATAGATTCTAACAACTAGATCGTCCAAGATTACCGTGCACGGGTGATTACAGAATATAGATGAGTGATAAAGAATGGGCACAATTGCCAAAGAACGAAAGAACAAGAAAGCAAAGACACAAAAAATTAACGAAAGACAGAATCATCGGAAAGTTTCGCCGCCAGCGCGCTATTAATCTATGATGGCTTTGTCAGTTACAATCGATACAACAAGCACAGTCATACTCACATTATCAAGAGTAGATACAGGAGGAGGATCGCTGACACGACGTGACATCGTCTTGGAATCTCTCTGGAGGTTTTGGCGAACCTCCAGAAGCGGAGGGGATAGGGGTTCAGACAAAGATCGTGGTCGACTCGGTGTGATATCGATATCTTCCACAGGAATGCCAAGGAGCTCGAATAACTGATTCTGAGCTTGGCGCATACCCCTTACTGCAGAAGATGGAGTTGCAATCACGGACGATCGTCGTGAAGGAACGTGGCTGAGATGAGATGGATGAAGAGATTCTGTAACAAGGCGGGGTCCAGGAATAGCAGGTACCGGCGGGACATTGGGGGTGGAATCAGGACGAGAGCTAGAGCTATAGCCACTGGAGGAGTTTGGACCACCCACAACGCTCGCAAATCGAATGCTACTGGTTGACGATCTGGCACTTCTCCTGGAAGAGGAAAGCCTAAGACTAGCCTTGGAAGCGCGAATGCTTGTCTTGCGAGCTGCTGATACGGAGACCTTGGATGATCGAGGGCTCTTTGACCTATTTGCCAGTGATCCTGACCAAGCTGTGACAGAAGCAAATGGGCTCCTCAAGAGTTCTTCATCTTGTGAGCTGCCTTCCGGGCTCTTTGATTTCCCACCTTCCAGCTCCTTCTCAATGGCCTCAGCCGTGGACCATGCCTCATCCCTCTCCGCTTCCACCATAGCAAGTTGCAACTGCAAGTCAATCACCTCCCCTTTGGATCTTATCAAGCTCGAGTTCAACTTTCTCAAAGCCATACTCAACGCGCTCGAGAAATGTCTCTCCTTCAACTGCGAGATCTGTGCGAGTTGATCCGTGACTTGAAACAACTGTTCGCTCAATTGATCGCAGGCTTCAGAGAGCTCCGTTAGCTCATCCATCAGCCTAGCCGCAGTCTCGGGATCGGAGCCGTCGATGTAGAATGCCAACGATCGCATGAGAACCTTTCTTTTCCGAACATGATACTTGTATCTCGCTTTGATATCATCCCGCATCACTTCCAAATGATGAGTTTCATCCGGGATCTCGTGGTCGATGATTGTCGGATCAAGGAGTCGAATGGAAGATGATTCAGCGGATTGTCGAATAGCTTTTCCAACAATATCCTGAAGTTGCGTAGAGCTGAACGTCCATTTGGCAGCATCAAGTGTCAAGCCCTTCCACCTCACAGGAATAGTTTCGAATTTAGGGGTGGAACTGACTTTTTGGATGTTGGGAGAATTGGGAAGATAGAAGCTGATGGTCGCTGGAGGATTATGCGTTCTGGAGGATACCGCATCAGGTCTCCTTGGAGTCGGTTGCTTCTGCTCCGCAGGAGTCTTTGAATGACTCTGAGCAATGGGAGCCATTGCTTCGGCATTAAAATCAGGAACCGTCACAGTCACAGCTTGAGTGGTATGATCCAATCCACTAGAGGTCAATGAGAACGGACGAGGACTTTGAGGAAAGTTGGAAGGTGCTTCACGATGTTCAACACCCATTCGACCAGTTTGGAGATGAACGTGCACTTTGGGAGCAGCTGGAGTTGTCACGGGTGCGGGTGCATGAGGCTCTTCTATGACTGGTTGTTGGGGTGCTTCCTTCTCCGCCTCCCTGAGAGACCTCTTTGAACGTTGACGACTCAGTCCAGTCTGGAGAACCCTAGACACAGCGGCCGAGAACGAAGAAGGTGATTTGGATTCCGTAGGTGGAGTGGTGGCCGTTATCGAACTAGGTGACAAATCCACCTTTTTGCTCGGAGAGATGGAAGGTGATTGAGAATGACCCATTCCAGACCCCTCGGCAGTCCGTGAACCAGAAGAACCTCCTTCAGAAGAAGGACCCGAATGAGCATCACTGAAACTCCGATTACGCATGATATTCCCAAGTTTTCCGACTAGCAACCCGCCCGAAGTCGATTTACCTTGCGGTAAACCGAGAGTTCGGTTGGTTGGAGAGGCAGAAGTGGACGAATTGGCGGTGGTTGCTACAGAAGGTACTGCGCTAGGATTGGTAACCGAAACAGGGAGACCAGTAGGCGAAGGAGCGGGTCTTGGGGGACGTGAAAATGAATGCGAACGAGCAAGAGATGGTGTCAATGTTAATCCCGAGGTCTGGTTATTATAGTTGACGTTCAAATGACCAGCAGACGATTGACGTTCAATTTGCTTTGGAGGGATAGAGGTAGAATGAGGAATAGCGGATTTTGGATGGCTGTTTCCAGGTACGTCCGCAGGTGGCAACACATATTGCTGAAGTTGGAAAGAGAGATCTCCTCCTGAGTGATCACTGGGGCTATTTTGTGGGAAGGACGGAGACGAAGCCGAAGAAGGAAAATTGGCTTGTGGTGTACCCGGTTGAGAACCCAGTCCTGGAGAAGATCCAGATCGCGATCGATGAGCGAGATTCGTAGATCTAGCACCATGAGTAGTTCCAGTTTCCGATGTAGCTCTGAGTCTTAATCCCACAGGAGTAGCTGCAACTCCTAGACTAGTATCCGCGTGATGAGATTGAGATTGTGTTCCGGATCTTGCGGAAGACACAGACGATGAATCTGGAGGAAGGACAGGACTTCTGGCTGATGCGGAGCTTGGAGTTGATGCTGCTGGACTTGGTATCGACGACTTTCGAGGACCAGAAGTACCACCGAAAGTAGTTCCCAATGGAGATCCACGAGTTGAAGAAGATACAGACTTGCTCCTCGACCTTTCACCTTGTCCTTCAACACCAAGAGGTACAAACTGAAACGATCCCTTCTCATCAATAGGTGAATCCCTCAAGAAATATTTGCCGATCGTTCCTCCAACGGACGTAGCCGAAGGCTCTCTTCCTAAGTTCCTAGTACCCCTTCTCCCTCTCGTCGAACTCGAACTCGAATCCGAACTCCCTCTCCTTTGAGTCCCATCCCCTCCGTGATGCGGCGTAGACACCACCTGAATCGTTCCCTCTGCCTCCGTAGAACTCGCCGTATTCGATGAATCCCCATCTTCCCGTATAATCTCGGCAACACTAACGGCCTTCATCACATCCCCAGGTCTCATATTCAAAATAGAAACACTTCTACGCGCAGCTTTCAGATCCGAGGTAACCGATGAGGATGACGATAATCCAACCCCTGAATCAGGGGAAACCTGCGTGGATGAGGTTATGGATTCAAATCCTGATTTTGTGGAAAGTTCTGCCCGTTTCCGGCCCGGAAAGGTGGATGTTGCTGTTGACCCAGAAATGGGATATGTGTCGTCATGTCCCTGCCGAGAACCGGATGCCGCCGAGGATTCCGGAGGCACTGTGGTAGATGTCGATGAAGGTAATGGAGGCGAAAAAAGGGAGAAGTCCTTGGGCAATGTCGCACTATCCACCCTCATTGACATATGCGGATATAAAAGACTTGCTCGTTCGGGAGGAAAAGAGAATCCGGGCGAGAACATCAAGTCACCCAAGGTGGGGGGACCTTGATCGTCGGATGTAGATTGGAACTTGGGGGTTTCGGATGTGATTTGAATGGAGAACCTGTCGGTGCTTGCTGATGAACTAGCAAGGGCGCTAGATATCATATTTGTGAGATTATAAGAACTGGGTGGGGCGGATGGATCATTGGATACAGGAACGTTGGGATTAGTGGATCTGGGAGGTCGGGATGGAACCAGTAGCTGATTTGATTGTTGCCGTGGTTCGAGATGTTGAGGTAACTGAGGAACGGGCGGAGGCAAAGGGAAATTAAACGTTGTAACGGAACCTTTGGCAGAACTCGAAGCCGACTTTGCTCCATCTCCACCAGACGAAAGGGACGTTGGCATCGATTTGAAGGTTAACGATGCAGAGACATAGCCACTTGCACTGCTTTCACCGAATTCAGTGGATGATTCTGGGGAAAGAATGGGGGATAGATTCCCTGAGCGAGATATCGGTTTCCATACGCCCCCTGATCCTGCATCTATGGTTGGAAGGAATGACGTTGAAGCAGAAGCTGCTTTTCGATGGAGAGTTTCAGAGCCTTGTAATGAGGATTCTGGGATTCGTTCGAGTTGAACGGAGGGAGTTATTGCGTGACCACGGGGAATTCGGATGGGAGCTGGTGGCCGACGGCGTGTGGATGTAGAGGGCAAAGGTGGCTGAGTAAGATAGGGTTGGTAGATATATTGCAATTAGTGGTTTGTTTTGGGTAAAACCAAAGAAACACTGCTTACCAATGCGTGGTCCAGGGAACTGAGGGGAAGTGTGGCGGAACGGGACCTGGTTGGCGGATGAGGAAGAAGTTCATCCTGTGAAACGAAAAACAGAAAAAAGGGGAGAGAGGTATTGAGCCAAATCGCTAACGAAATCGGATGCAGAGATACGAACCATTCTCTGAGACGACTTGATTGATGAGTTTTCGTCCATGTCTACAAATGATTTCCTTGTGAGATCCATGCTTGATCCAGGATTATTGACAGGACCTCGATTGGACTGTTGTGGGCGAACTTTCTCCGAATCACTGAGTGAGAAAGAGGTAAATTCATCCTTGTCCTGCACGAGGGTCGTGTTGGCGTCATGCCTGACTGAGGATGCAGTGAGATGCACCGATGGCGTCGACTTGGAAGCTTGCTGGTTTGTCTGCAAACAGAGATCAATGTTTGATACAATGCAAAACCTAATAACAGCCTCACCGAATACTGAGATTCTCTACTCCCCTCATCTTGCCATGCTGGTGATCTTGGAGGAAAGAATGAAGCAGGAGAAGGAGGAGTTTGAGGTCTGCGTTTTCTTGGATTGCGTTTTGTGCGTATGATGGATGAAAAGGGAGCCATTTCTCGCAACAAATCTCAGCCGAGAAGGGCGAGAAAGAGATGAAAGATAAAGAATGCGAGTAAAAGAGTGAATCTTAACGATGGGCAGGAAGAAAAGAGACTAATTCGTTATTGGGAATAGTGAGCCGGAGAAATGGTCAAAGGTGCCGGGGAGATTTTTCGGTGAGTGCTGCAGGGATGAATGGTGAACGGTCTGGCCAGACCGCTACAAGGGACACTCACCCTTTTCACTCTCCTTTATACTCGTCTTTTCTACACGGCCGCTGTACCCGACAGCGTGCTTGGCTTTGAGGATGGAAACGGGAGATGGTCGCTGCTAAAATTCTGATTTCAACGAAGGAAATGATATTGTCGATCCTCAGAAGTCCTCAGGGTCAGACGACAAAAAGGCGCTAAACTCTTTCCGTTTCAGAATGGCTCGCGTGGCTTACAATGGGGGGAACGGAGCCGATCGCAACAGATGCTTCTGAGATTCTGGAGACTCAGCGCTTCTAGAAACCACGACGAGTGCCATTTCCACTCAGGTTCCGTTGACATAAAAAATGCACAAATTTAGAAAAAGTCACCATGTGTATCTTCAGCCTGAGCATTTCTCCTGTGTTACATATGACACATTAAAGGCACAATCGTTGCCTCAGGGATGTGCGGTAACAATTGTATCCGTAAAGCCGTTCGAAAAAAACTGTGCGATCAATCTATCTTCACACGGTTCTCTCGTGACATTCAAAACCGGAAAAACTCGACCCCTTTTTCTCATGCTCTTAGATCCTCCAACTCACCATTCAAGATATCATGGCAATCAAAAACATGTACCCTCGAAAAAACAAAACCTTGTGATCTTCTCAAACCCTTCCTCTCTCCACCGCCTCGCACCTTGCTAATCCCAGCTTTGCGGTTTCTGATGGCGTAATATATTACCGCGAGAATAAAACACTCTCAAACCGTCCGGTTCATTCCGCGGCGTCCATACTCGGATTCGTGGGCAATCCTCTCTAAGGGTATGGCCTTTAAACGAAGCTCCAAACCCACTGCTCGATGAGCTCATGCACATGGTAAGAATGCTCCTTCAACACATCCAGACTCTTCACTGATCATCGAAACCAACAGAACACGAATACCATCCTCTCACCAGTCCCCCTTAACTACGCAATTCGAAGACGAAAGCACCAGGTTCATCACGTTTTCGAGAATACTTGTTTGTGTTTACCCGGCGACTTCAGGTCATGATAAACCCAAAAGTCTGTTTCGATCGCCCTTTGGGTCGTCTACCCCTCAGTTAATTATACTCTAAAAGGGAAGATATTGCACCATGGGGGTTCTCTGGTTATCTATACCATTACTGGCGGTTGGTCATCCGACTGGTTATTCCGACTCGTATATGGTGCACTGTCCTCATGACGATCTAACAAAATTGCCTCCTGACCCTACAGCCCATATCATTGGTTTCAAATGATGAGGGAATACAGCTGTCAGTGCCTTACCCGACGCCATTATCGAATCACGGTATATGCCCTATAACAACCGAGTTGTTCCGTTCGCCACAAGGCATGTATAACTATATCCGTCTAAATGAATCCTTCAGGCGTCGATATAACGACAGACATTGACATTATTGATAGGTACATTCATCTCCAAGCCTCCCAACCGATCCAGAACACCGCAAAAGTGTAAATCTCTCTCGGCGATACGTACATTTTCATTATGTCGCTGTGAAGGGAGTCGCTTCAATGCTCATATTGGGCAACTACCTTAACACTTCTCCATCCGTCACAACTCCTGTTTCGTATTATGATCCTTCAATATTAGCCATCGTTTTGGCTCTTCTTTCCAAATACATCTCAATTGTTTCTCAAAACTTGTGATTGGATGTAGATTACAATATTCTTCGAGGGATCATCGTCAACTATTTCTTCTCGGGGTCGACGCTTTGGAGAAGAAGTACTCGTGCTTCTGTCTCTCTTGATTTCGAGGCGGGGAAGTCTAAGCTATCGCGAATCTATTCAATCTCGATCGTGTCATTAAAGAATACTGCAACTTGGATACGAAAAGCGTCTCGTTGTTTAAGCTTCTGTAAACTTCTCGGCGGCCGTAGCTCTAGATTTTGCTGACTAAACATGAGATCACGTGAAATTAACCATGACGCAACCTACCGCGCGTCGGTTCCTTTCCATTCCCCAACCTGAATCGAGTGTAGTTCGACCATTAACTCCAGGATTCTGGTCTCGAGGCACTTGACCATCTTCAGTCTAAATCACGCCCTCGCTGCGGTAGAACAAAAAAGTCTCAATAATTATCCAAAAAGTCAGCTGCTAAAAAGTTCAAGGAAAACCCCTAGGCTTGGCTGTTGGGAAAAAAACCCTCATGGATTCAATATCAAATTTAGAAGCCACATCGAGCCCTGCAGACCAGCAACGAATCTCTCCCGCTACCTCGTTCTCGTCGTCGTCATCCGCAGCTTCTCAAGCTAGAAGTCGTTCAATTATTCATCCATTCAGAATAGGAGATTTTCGATCGTCTTCTTCTGCGGCTCTGGATCTAGCTCGACAACTATCTCTTCAAATTGAAGAATCAATTGGTCGGATTGGCTCCACACGGTGACAAGATAACGATTTTTAATCTCTATTAGAAACTGAGTTTTTACTCTTTTCGGGTTTTTTCAGGAAGCTTGTTGGTCATTCTTCTTGTATCAATGCTTTAACGTGGTCATCGGGCTCTGATGGGAAATGGATGGCCAGTGGAGGAGATGGTAAGTTTAATCCTTCAATTCCCCTCCCCTCATTCCCATTTCGTTACGTAAAGTCACGTAAAGAGCCTTTCAGATAACAAAATCCTATTATGGGACATGTACGGGGACTTTGAAGCACCAATAGCCTCATGTCAAGGGCCAAGAGTGAGTCGGTCGGCCCCCACATTCATCACTCTCGCGCTTGATCCCGAAGAACATCTGATCGCTAACCTTGAATTTCAGGGAAATATCTTCACGATCGCCTTCAACGCATCAAATACGACCCTCTTCACGTAAGATAAACCCAGTGTTTTGCTGAAGTCACATTTTTTTGGGTTTTTTTGAACAATCTTCTTTTCTCTCCCTTGATGCTCCAGTGCGGGTACAGATGAACGAATTCATGTATATGACGTCTCGAGGTTGGGATCACCGTCAGAAGCGGACACCCCGTATTTTTCGAACCAAACAGCGAGGCAGCGCATCGAGCAGCACGATGTTCGTATTTCACTCAAAAGTGATGGCTGATTTCATAACTGACCTGAGCCTTTCCTGGTATGTTTAGGATATGGTCCGAGGCATTTCAGCGCATCCTTCCAACGATGCACTCTTTCTCAGTTGTAGTGCAGATGGACAAATAGTACAACATGACACCAGGGCACAATCAAACTTTTCAACTCGATGCATCGACCATAATTGTGAAATCAATGACGTCAAGTATCATCCACTCACACACGATTTGTTCATCTCATGTGATGAAAATGGTGGCGTATGGTAAGCGCACAACGAGCTTTTCGAGGTTGAAAAGATTGATCAGGTCTTCTTCTGCTTCTAGGTTGCATGATGCCAGACAAGCTTTCAGCAGTGCTACTTCCGCAAACAACACGTTTGTGCAAAGTAATGGAATTTCAAACGTCTCCATGGAAAGAAGGGGAGTAGTGCAAAAGGTAAGCCACATTAATGTCCGGATTTCCTATCGAAGTATATCATGACTCTTTCCTAAGTATGTGAACCTCATAACCAAACCGGGATATACCGGTTTATGTCGTCCTGAAGCGTCTAGTATCGCAGTAGATGCAGAAGGTTAGTATGCATACCTTGATGGCCGCAAATCCTGATCTGATGAAGGAGCCCAATCCAGGGGATCGATTTGCGGTGACTTTCCTAGTAAGCCGAGGTGTTCCTGCCCGAAGATTCTCTGAGCAACGTCCCCGTTTGATAGCAACATCTACCTACTATCTATTCTATCAACGACCCTTATCCTATCGCCACAGTCAGTGGCAAACACTTACCAGATGGATCTTCAATTCCTGTGGGTGAACGCACGTACAATAACAGTTCTACAACAAAGGTGAATGCCAATGGCTATTCTTCCTGCGGTAGCTACCCCATTCACAGAGTCATATTTTTAGCATGGCTCTTTCAGCCCACTGGGCACGCATTATGTGGCTGGATCTGACGACTTCAGAAGCTACGTATGGCACATTCCCTCAAACGAGTGGCTTCTTGAACGACGAAGGAAGATGACTGAAGCAGACTGGTTAGAGGAAGGAAACCCCAATTTCGAAGGTCCACTCATAGGTTCGTGACTTCTGGTGACCTCATAA
>WSUA01000071.1:20104-35667 GCA_019633455.1 Tulasnella sp. 419
GGAGGTGGCGGGCTCCCATAATTATAACCATATGGCGCCCCAGCTTGTGGAGGAGGAGGCGGCGGCATAGGAGAACTAGCTTGGTACTGCGAATACGGCTGTTGAGGTGCTTGTGGATTATAAGGTGGCCAATTTTGGGTTTGATGTTGCATTTGAGGAGGTGGAGGGGGGTTTGTTGGAGATTGTACTGGAGGTGGAGAGCTCATTGAGAATTGAGATGGGAGTCCTGGCGTATCAAAAAGACGAGCGTAAGGGTCGGCTGGTGGTTGGGGATTGCCATACGGCACTGAATATTGTTGAGGAGGTGGAGGCGGCGGAGGTAGGACACCGGTCCCTTGGCGATTGGGAGGTGGTGGTGGATAGGGAGATGGTTGAGATGGCGGTAAGGACGGTGGAGGCGGAGATGTCATATAAGACGTTGGTGACCGACTCTGTGTTGCAGCTATGGGTGCCGGAGGTGGTGGGGGCGGTAAACCTGAAGCAACCGGATGCTGTTGAGGCCAGCTCTGATATGACTGAGGAGGAGGGGGTTGACGATCATTGAAGTTTAAAGCTGAGAATGAGGACTCCAATGTATTCTTCTTGGGAGGTGGCGGTGGTGGTGCAGATGAATGTGAGGAGGTGGTTCGCTTACTGGCTTCCGCTTTTGAAACAAGCCGGTCGCGTTCGGATGACCGTGTAGCCACGAAACTTGCTGCACTCCTCCGCAGCTGACCAACTATATCTGCTAATTCTCGATAGAAACCTACTCCTTTTCTGTAAACCGACAAACATTGCATTAGTTTTGATGCCTTGCAACCGACCAAGAACAAGTCACTCACCCGATTGCCTCTCGGGTCTCGGCCCAACCATCACGAGCTTTGGACATCCTGGCTATTGCATCACCTCGTTTCTTCTCCTTCACGTCTGTCTTTTTCATCCATTCCCTTCCTTTCACACTAGAGTTCAAAGCCCTCCAGAGGTCACTGATCTCATCCACAGTCGCTGCTTGAGCTTGAATAGTCTGGGCTAATCGACTTTGATATGGTCTGAATTTCTCGAGCTCGGCAGCAAATAAACTAGGCTCGACGTTTGGAGAACGACGGTTAAGCAGGAGAAGGTGGGAAACATCGTCATTGTGAACCTATTTCATGGTTGTCCATCAGTCCACGACCAGACTGTAAACATGGAAACCATACCTTTTCCTTCAAATCCTTCAAGACTTCAGCCCTCTCACGCTTGATCTTGTTGATTCTTCCAATCCTTTCGTCAACTTCATTGACCTTTCGCCTGATCTCATCTATGGTCCTCTGATCCTCTCTACCGAAATCATCGCTCAAGTCCAGCAAACTTGGAGCTCCAGGAGCAGCGGAATCGGATGTCTCAGCAACAAAGTAGCCCTCTAGAGCATCTGGTCCAGCGAGGAGAATATTCAAGTCTGCTCGAACAGAACCCCACAGATTGAGAATCTGTGAGTCGGAAGAGGAGGCGGCTTGAAACGAGTCCTTGTGCGCTTTCAGGTCCTGTCGAAGGGGACGATTGGGACCAGCAGAAGGTTCTTGTTCCCAGAGATGATCGTATTTCACCTAAAAGATCTGTGAGTATCCTCCATGCTCTGCATGAGTGAATTGGGAGACCTCACCCTCATGGCTTCGCATTCCCGCGATTCGCTCTCAAGATCATTGCTGATTTGTTCCAGATCCTGACCGACCTGTCTCTTCAAGCGATCCAATTCTGCAAGGGCCTTCTCTATTCCTTTAATTCCATCATGTCGTTGAATCTCCTCTGCCCATGCCTCTACCTCTCTCGGGACCCCAGTTTCACCCTCTCCGTTATCCCCTACCAATTGTCGCCATTTCCGTAACCCAGCTGGCAAACCCATACTCTCCAATGCAACTCTAGCTTCTCCATCTGCAATCTCTGCCTTTTCAACTTCACTTCGGATAAGTTTTGCCTTCTCTTCGGAGTAGACAGAAGCCGATTCGTGGACGGAGAGTGGAACAAGTTTAGTGAACAAGTCAGGTCCGATGACCTTTTGAACTTCGGGAGCGGCATAGACTTCCTGGATCGGGATTGGTGCAGCCACGGAGAGCTTGTCGATAACGGGAAGTGTTGCTTCGGAAGGTGGAACAGCATGGTAGATCAGGTCATTATCCCTCTGAGCTTCATCCATTTTCTCGGTCGTCAATGCGTAATGCGCCTTTGTAATGTCGACGATTGCTGTTCCTGCGTCAGCCGGGAGAGTGGGTGAAAGAGATGAAACGAAGTATGATGAAAAGGTGGAAGCTAGGCGATGTGCCTCCTTTGCAAGGTTGTCGGCCAATATCAGGCGTGTTAGTGCATCGCCGTGTTTATCTGCGGCACTTTCAACCAATGCACGATAATAATGCATCAGTGAGGTAAAGTATTTAGCCTTGACCTAGAAATCCTTGGTTATTTTAACCCACGTCATAGACCTATATGAACGTACTTGGATAAGGGTGACCCAGTTACGGTCAAATATCCCACGACCCATGAATTCTTTCACCTCCTCATTTAGACCAGAGTACAAGAAGGATGCTTGAGCAGCAACTTTGGAGATCATACCATGCCCCTTCTTTTCCGATACCAACTTCTCGAAGAAGACCTCCGTAGCTTGCGCCAACATAATCCCCACCATGTACTTGACAACCTCTCGACTCAAATCCGTTGATGGAGCATGAAGGAAATTGTCGTTTATATACGTGAGCATCCCAGCCGCAGTCTTGAAGAAATGAAAAGCTCGTTTAAGCCCCTCAGGATCTGATCGGTTTTGTGAATTAGCGATGGAGGATTGAGTGGATGCAATTTGAAAGATGACTGAAGCCTTTTCATATGCAAGTGAGGTTTGAGTGGTGAGCTTGCCCGTGAATGCGTCATGCCAAGGGAACGAGACCCTGATTTCACTGAATCGAAGTTCTAGGAGTTCGAGCTGGCCAAAATACTTGTAAAGCAAGTCTCTTCCTAAGAGTTACGATTATGAGATAAAGATATAGGGTTGAATGTACCAAGGTGCTACGTACCCGTCATATCGCTTCCAGCCCCCTTAACAGCATCCTGCCTACACCTCTGCAGAGCAGCTGTTTCGGTAGCATAGTTATCCGGACTTTCTCCATACGACTGAGCTATTATGTTTCTAATAGGACCAACCCAATCAACATCGTCTGTCTTCTTCCGGGGAATGGCAATGGTGGGTGATTGTGCCATGTGAGAGTCACTGAGGTGGGGATAGCGGCTTGCTGAGAAATGGATGGAGGGATGGAAGATGGACAAATCTAAAAGAGTATGAGACTGTTCTCTTCTCTTTGTTCAAATAGAACACCACTAGTGAACTGCGGTTCGGCCCCGATCGCAGCAGAGAGTAGATTAATTGACGGTTGTAGCTTGAACCAGTGTTGCGGTGAGAGTGCTCCGTAATCACCGAATCAGTCACGTGAAAAGGGACCAACTGTTTGAAACAACCAGCTCCCATTCGACCAAATCGAGTTTCGTCCCAAAAAGTTGCCGAACTCTGCTTCATCCAATCCTTGCTAACTAGGAAATCTTGTGAGAGATGTCACCAAGACCAAGACTACCACGCATTCTAGGCCCCAAATCCTCGCTCCTGAACCATTCATTCCCAGTAAGTCAAAGCGGACACATTCACCAGTATACTCATTCGCTTGACAGCCATTTTACGCGTGTTATCTGCTTCGCTCCATGAAAACACCGCGTTCAAAAGCAACCTACGTCGGTAGTACTCCAAATCCACCCCGTCGCTTACGTCAACACAATGGAGAAATCACTCAAGGAGCAAATAAAACGAAACGAAACAGACCATGGGTGATGACTATGAATGTTCACGGATTTCCAAGTCGTCTAGCTGCGCTCCAGGTCTGTTTATCTCCCATTCCTACATTTTTTTGTGGTGACATATGCAGACTCATTCATTCTCATAAAACAGTTTGAATGGGCATGGCAACATCCGCACCTTTCTCGTCATTTGAGAACAGGTGGTTTTGGAGAAAACGAAATTGCAAAGCCAATTTTCCCTCGCAATGGAAAATCCAGTCTTCTCAAGACGAAAATCATGTAAGCTCCCCATTGTTTATCGCGTATATAGAGTGTTGAAATCCTGTGTCGGACAGGGTGGCTAGACGGATGCTAGCAGCTTCCCCATACAATACATGGCCACTTCGAGTGAAACTGTTCACAGAAGAGGCCATTCAGCTCTGGAACGACGCGGGCACGGAGCACCCAGGACTACCCAACGGGTTTGAACACACCACGGAACTAGAAGGTGTAGACGGAAAGAGTTGGAAACAGGGACAAGGTATGATACGGAAGGAGCAACCAATAGATGTCACAGATGGTGAGCAAGTGGCCCATTGGTGTCATTAGTAACAATGGTAACACCGTCTCACTAGTTGCGTTCACTCTGGGACATCTCGCCAAACACTCCAGCATGCTTGCATCATCACCATTCCAAAGGTGTTCAATATGCAATGATACGATTGATCTCGCGACAGCTAACCCCCTCACCATTGCTCTCTGCCCGACAACAAAATGTCTTTCTGTCTCCCATCTCAAATGTCTCTCTCAACAGTTTCTGGCAGAACCACAATCCGAATCCCATTCTCGTACCTCGATTCTTACCATGATCCCCAGAGGCGGAACGTGCGGGGATTGTAAAGAGTATGTTCTTTGGGGAGATGTCGTCAAAGGCTGTTATCGGAGAAACAAAGGAGTAATGGGTGCTGTTGTAGAAGAAGCCAAGGACATGAGCGAGGAAGAAGAAGGAAGTGAAGACGATACCGAAGAAGGTTCGGAAAGCAGCTCAGATGAAGAAAATAGTGAAACCGATGTTCCCGTAAAACGGCCCAGAGGAAGACCTCCAAAGTCAAAAACCGGAGCCACCGCGGTGGTTGGTACTTCACGCAAACGTGTCGCTTCGCCAAAGACTCGGAGGAAGGCCTCTCCCTCACGATCGTCGTCGCGGTCAAAATCCGAAAATCCTTTGACTCCGGTTCGGAGGGGCCGACCACGTAAAATTTCGATTTCTTCAACTTCATCATGAAGATTTACAGGTGCATCTACTGGTGCCTGAACCCGTAGGCCCGAATGATTTATTATACCTCATTTTTCGCAACATTTCAGATCTGCATATCAGCCATTTTTTGTTCATTATCAACGTCATATTAGTTATTATCATATATCAGGAATACATAGAAATGCAATATGTTAATGAACAACGAGGGAAGAAAACACAGATTTTACAAGAACAAAAGATGTCATCACGGATAAAGCGGTCCAGATGAATGATGGGACAGGTATATGAAAGTGTGTTCTCGAAGCAGAGATTAATGTGTAAGTTGCGATAAATAAGGCAATATAACAAAAGAATGACATGAATAGCCATTTTAAGAGTCCCAGGAGGAAATTGTGGACTTCTTTCCACCGGGGTTTGACATGTTCACCATTTGTAAGGCGAACGACGTTGATTAGGCCGATGACCAGCACCAGCATCTTAACACCTTCTACGAAGAACGCAGCTGCGATGTTGAAAGCGGTTTCAAACATGTCTTGAATTGAGAATTTGGTTATTGAGATGCATTGTGAGCAGCCAGAAGAGGCGTATTTTTTGAGGGCCTGAGAAGTATTTGATGAGTAGATGGAGGTGGCAACACGATCCATGTTACATACATTGTCAACGTATTGCAGGTCCTGATATGAGAGTACCTGACTCGGTTTGATGTAGAGGAGACTAGCTCGAGATTCAGTCTCGACGACGTTTAGTTCAAGTTGAATAGTGTTCGTGGCCATGGGTATGAGTGAATGATTGAACCCTAGATCAAAGACGCCCGTTTATAAAAGAGGGAGAAAGTTATCGAAGAATGCTAGTCCGACGGATAGCTCTCGGATGGGGTAAAGTTGTGTGCGTTAAATGTCGGAAAGGGAATGATTGTGGTGTAAGCTGTCAACAGAGGTGAGTTGGTGCCTTCGCATAAACGGTCCCGCAGAGGTATATATGTGCCGCCTATATATGTGCCACCATTTCAGGGGTTCCATCGTCTAGATAGCGTGACTAGCGATCATGCGTCGAAGATGATCGGATCCAGCGGGACACAGCCGTTGAGGATATTCAGGGTAAAGTGAGTTCTTGTGATTGTGGTAAACTGAAGGCGTCAACTTGCCCTTGCGTCATCCGTATAAACCTAATATTATGAAGAGTATATGGATAGAGTATATTGATCACGCCCTTGAGTGATATACCTAATGATGAGAAGATGAGTGATGACATTGAAACGGAGATTTAAAACGGGTATAACGGAAAGAATCTTACTGGTTGGTCAAACCAACAGCGATCTCACTTATTTCTTTCATTTCTGCGTCGTCTGAGAGGGACCCACGATGTTACGCTTAGTCTCTTCGGCGTCGCGGTTGCCGTCGCGAAGGATAATAACCTCGGCGACTTGCTCAAATTGTCTTGCCGAGTCCAGCAGTGAGTCTCTGCCAGAAATTTCAGTTGGGACGGAAAACTAAAATGACATTACAGGTCAACGCTCTTTTTCTTCTTCATCTTCAAGACAAGCTGATATCACACTCACTGTCGATGGAAAAGAAGTCACTGTCCCTCAAGGTTTGTCTTATATCAGAGTGCATAGCGTGTTCCTCACGCAACGTCACTAGGTTCTGCTCTCATTCAGGCTTGCGAAGCTGCAGGTGCAACAATACCAAGGTCAGTATTGGGCGACTTTTAATACCCTTCTCCCTATACCGACCTTTACAATCTAGATTTTGCTATCATGATCGGTGAGAAATTCGTCAAGTGACCAAAGAATCATAGTAATATGTCCAACAGTCTCGCAATAGCAGGCAATTGCAGGTTAGTGTCGTGAGGTCTGCATCACTGTACCATGATAACTGACATCATTATAGGATGTGCTTAGTCGAGGTTGAACGGTCCCCGAAACCTGTTGCATCATGGTTTGTCTGCCCACCCATCCCACAACCGAATTCCACCTAAACATTCACTTTTTAGCGCTATGCCCGCCATGCCTGGTGCAAAAGTATGGACCAACACTCCTTTAGTCCACGAAGCTCGGTATGTCGACCAATTGACATGTTGACCAAAAAAAGCCTCTTCCTGAAATTTCCGTTCTCACGTTTCACAGTGAAGGCGTCATGGAATTCCTCCTCGCTAACCATCCTCTCGACTGTCCAATTTGCGATCAGGGAGGTGAATGCGATCTTCAAGACCAATCTATGCGATACGGTTCCGACCGCACCCGATTCCACGAAATCACCGGTAAACGAGCGGTCGAGAACAAGGATATTGGTCCCTTGGTCAAGACCTCCATGAACAGGTGTATTCAATGTACCCGTTGCGTTCGTTTCGCCAACGAAGTTGCAGGTGTGGAGGAGTTTGGAACCACTGGTCGTGGAAATGACATGCAAATCGGTACCTACGTCGAGAAAACCGTCGACTCTGAACTGTCCGGAAACTTGGTCGACTTATGTCCCGTCGGTGCTCTCACCAGCAAACCTTACGCCTTCCATGCCCGTCCATGGGAACTGAAGAACACCGAGTCCGTAGACGTGTTGGATGCTGTCGGTTCCAACATTCGGGTGGATTCCCGAGGTGTTCAAGTTATGCGTATTCAACCTCGTACAAACGACAACGTCAACGAGGAATGGATCAACGACAAGACTCGATACGCCTACGATGGTCTCCGCTATCAACGCCTCACAACTCCTCTCATCAAATCCGGTGATCGCTTCGTACCTGCAACCTGGGAGGAGGCTTTGAATGCAATTGTGGATGGATTGAAGGCATCAGGTGCTACGGGAGATGAAATCAAGGCTGTGGCAGGACAGTTGGCTGATACGGAGTCCTTGGTTGCATTGAAGGATCTGATCAACCGATTGGGATCTGAGAACGTGGCATTGGATCATGCTAATGGAGATGCTGCCCCCGTGCATGGCGTCGACGTTCGTTCCAACTATCTCTTGAACAGCACCATCCCCGGTATCGAGGAAGCCGACGTCATCCTTCTCATTGGCACAAACCCACGCCACGAAGCCGCCGTCCTCAACTCTCGTATTCGCAAGTCCTGGTTGCACAACGGTATTGAAGTTGGTGTTATTGGAGAGAAGGTTGATACCACATACAGCTATGACTACCTTGGTGGTGATCTCAAAACTGTGACGGATTTGGTGGCCGGTAAAGGGGAATTCGCTGCCAAGTTGAAGGGTGCCAAGAAGCCTTTGATTATTGTTGGAAGTGGATTGAACGAACATGCAGATGGTGGTGCGGTGTACAAGAGCTTATCCAAGTACGTGCAAGGGAACAAGGCCAACTTCTTGACACCAGAATGGAACGGATTGAGTGTGCTCCAAAGGGTACGTCTTCTCGTCGCAATGCATTTGCGTCAATCTTATTATTTATCTTGTCTTTAGCATGCTTCTCGCGCCGCTGCCTATGATATTGGATTCGCTGCTACCTCAAAGGCCTCTGGCACCACACCCAAATTCATCTACCTCCTCAACGCAGATGAAGTCGATCCCAAATCTATTCCTCAAAACGCATTCGTTGTTTATCAAGGTCATCATGGTGACTTGGGTGCTTCGCTCGCTGATGTCTGCTTGCCTGGTGCTGCCTACACCGAAAAGTCGACAACATGGGTCAATACGGAAGGTAGAGCCCAACTTGGTAGAGCAGCTGTACCGCCACCAGGTGCTTCTCGAGAAGATTGGAAGATCATCCGGTGAGTCACTCGTCATTAAAGCATGGGAATGGGTAATTGATGCCAGTCGACTTATCAAAAGTGCTCTCTCCGAAATTATGGGTGCAACTTTACCATATTCCGATATCGTGGCACTCCGTGATCGAATGTGGGAGATCGCTCCTACACTCGTCAAGTATGATGTGGCAGAACCTACATCAGTCGAAGTTGCGTTGGCTGGATTGACTGCTCTTAGTGGCAAGACTCTGGCAAACCAATCGTCGGGACAACCATTCAAGAACCCAATCACAAACTTCTACCAGACAGATCCTATTTCTAGAGCGTGAGTCACCCATTCATTGGTTGTCCACCTAGTACTTTTTGCTCATTGATGCTTCTTTGTTAGTTCCGTCACGATGGCTCAATGCACTCGTGCATTCGTAAAAGGGGAGAACTATGGATTTACTAGCCCACAGACAGTTCCGAAAGTGGCTGCATCAGCTACTGCTTAAGTAAAACTAAATAAATAGGCGCATAATCTCCACACCCAACGTTCCTCCGAGTCGTGTATTTAGGGAATTTCTAGAACATTCTTCATTTACCGACCACCGTCCTTGTGCTCATGCGTTATGTAGACACCAGAGGGATTAACTGATAATGCCATGCGATGTGAATTGCACCAACAACGCGAGAGCACGCCGCTAAAGAAGGCCTCCCAAGTATCACGTTCGTTTCAATCTATCGGCTGCTTCAAGGTTCAGCTTTGAGACGGCGAAATAAATACTGATTCCTGAATGATTGGAGGGAATGCAATGCATATAACAATAGTTAAGTGCCGCGTAATATTATCAATATCGCAAAGCTTGACAGCGTCCAAAACTGTCAGTTTGCATCGTATACATATAACATATGAAGGAAACAAGTAAGAAGGTCAAGAAACTAGGACTGCTGGCAGGGGTACGCTCGTTTTCTCCTTCGCTTTGTTCTCGTCAATTCCGCCAGACTTGCAAGATTCGAGAGATTCAAGTCGCAAAAGGTATTGGTTGTATGACTCCTCCATCCAGATATGGATAATGAGATTATTTGCTCCCCATCTGTCGCGAGGACACAAGGCAGTTGCATTGCGAAGGAATGAAGCGAGATTCTCGTTTTCTTGACTGTCTTCGTCAGGCCTAACAAAGGCAACCATCGGGCTCATACCGATGCAAGGCACATCAGGGCAACAGAAATTTCCTATTGGATCAACACGATTAATGAGGACAATCGTTCAAGGTCAAGGGCCTCACCTTCATCGTCGAAAAACTGAGAGGACCGAGTTCCGGATTTGATAACATTTGGCGGAATCGGCCCTAGCAACTTCATTATCCCCTTCAGCTTTTCCACTCCATCATCCTCTCGTTCGGCATAGAATAGTCGCCTGGACGTAGTTATCTCGTAAACCTATTCATTGAATGAAAGTTTATATTGGCGGCGAGCCACGGATTTGGAAGTCTCACCATGCAAGCTAAGTTCCAGATGTCCACACCACTACCCCATTCAGCCCCAAGAATGACTTCCGGAGCTCTATAAGCGAAAGGTTGAATGTCATGAGAGTTACGCCCAGTCCAGCAAGCTATGTACAAATGTTGAGCAAGATAACATCGTTTTTGTTGGCTCGATGGCTCACCGTTTCCATAGTCGATTAGTTTGATTGTGATGTTAGAGGGATCAGTGCACTCCACTGGTATAGCGTTAGTGTCGTTTCTCCCGAAAGTAGCTTTCACCACGGATGTTTCAGCATCTTTGAGAAACTCTTGAATAGCATGCTCAGGATTATCTATAGCGACTAGAATATTGTCGGCTTTCAGATCTAGAACGTCATTCAGCCTCGAGTTAATAGAGACCTCAGCAGGAACTTACCGGTATGGATTATGCCACATGTATTGTGCAAATAGTCCAAAGCGAGCAATAGCTGAAAGGTGACTGCCTTGGCTATATGCAGCGGTAAGCTCAAGCTGTTGCGGGTCGTCCTGAAAGTATGGATTGACGGGCCAAGAACCTCCGTGACTATGCACTGATGAAACCCTCGAGAACCCCTGAGATGAAAGGCGTCGAGGAAATGCAAGACATGAATGTATCCTGGGTGATTGGGGTTTGCCTTTGCGATTTTTCTCAGGTACTCCACTTCATTGGTAGGTTCGTCAGTAGGATGTTGTGACTTCGAGATTTTGATGCTAACATGATGGTTATCACTGCAATCAATCCACCGGATCAGCGGCGTCGCGGGGTGAAACGTTTGAATTTCTACATTTTGTCAAATGCGAGCCACACAGTCGCATGAATTCCTCCTCCTAAGAGCCGGATAATGTTGTAGCGGCTGTCGCAGATAGTATCACCAACCCCTGCCGGATATTGCTCAGTTTCGTCCATGTAGTTTTCTTGAGATGTCGTTAAAGGGTGTAGGGCAACAATGAAATGGATGGTTGTCGAGTGGTGTAAAAACGGTTCGGTTCAAACTGCTATGATGCGGATGTTTGGTTTTTTAACCGTTTCACAGCGGAAGGTGTAGCGTATTTTTGTGTGAAATACGCCGAAAAGACAATCGAAAACCCTAAGCACAGACAGCGACTAACTGTGGAGTGAATTCTTCATTATTTCTGCCTATTACTTGTATGAATACTATGCATGAGCTGCTGTGTATTTATGTCGTCCGGGTCATGTGACCACGCTTACTTTCGTCTACCAAGTTCATAGTCTTTATACAGACACATTTTCGGGTATATTCCAAACTTCCTTTCGATTTGATAGTGAATCCCATCTCTCCTACGATTTTCTTGCAACTTACTTGACCTCAAACCGCCGATTATGTCCAAAATTTGATAGAGGGGAAGTATCAGCACGCAATTCGCTGGCGTATACATAAAATGTGTTCCCATAAACTGTATTCTTAATTGATATGGGTTTCATTCCTACGCTGGTCTCTCGCCTGATTGGCCTCTCCGTTGGAAACGAGGGTGAAATCGTGCCTGAGATACTTGAAAGGCCCTTTAGAAAATCCTTTGGCTCGTGCCTCGTCGTCGGAATGTACCTCAGCGAGTTTCTTAGGAAGGGCGAGTGAGAAAATGTGGATTTGTAAGCAAGAAGTTTCTACTTACCACAATAAGACTCTTCTTGACACCAAAAACAGCATCAGAGGATAGGTATTTGTCTTCTTCCGGATATAATGCCGTGATTAATGTCTCATAGCCCGGAGCCTATGCAGTAGGATTTCAATGACCTTCATCAGAAAATCATGAGTGGTGCTTCTACCTCGATCATTATGTGTAAGTGAGCTGGGCGGTAATTATGACGCCCTATGAAGTAAGTAGACGATAAATGGGTGGCCGTCAACTAGCACAAATTGACCTCACCTAGAGTGGATAGTAACTCTCCTACGGGTCCCTGAGCAATGCCGCAGTTAATTAGAAGTGTAAAGATACGGTACATAGCCGAAGGACATACATCTCCGGGAATAGGATATGCGACAGGTACCACAGCGCGGAAGCTGTATCGACCATCCTCTTGAGTTCGTAATCTACCCCGGCAGTCTGGTTCGGCTCTGTCTGAATATTGTGTGTCGTATTTTCCGGTGTCATCTGTCTCCCATGTTTCCATTCTAGCATTGGGTATCGGTTGGCCGTGTGTATCAAGAACACGCCCTTCGACAAATAAATATTCTCCTTTACCCTCGCTAGCTATAGAGCCTCCATGTGGTACTATTAGAATTGAGATGCGTTAACGCAATACCAATGCATAGTGAGCATTTCCACGCACTGTCTTTTGCATCCTCAGTAAAGAACGGGCCCAACACGGTGTTTTCGGTTGATCCAGAAACCCTCGGATGATTGATGGAATCCACCAAGGCCTATGAGTAATGAAGGCCATCAATCTTTGTCCTATGGGCTTCTTATTATGAACTACTTACAGAAACACCTAGGACATCTGATAACAAAATGAATTCCTGACGAATTGAGGTGCACGTTTGGCCAACACTTGTGAGAAACTGGATTCCTGTCATCCATTCCTCGGTTGTGATATTAGTCTCCGAGACAAACTGGTGAAGATGGGTGACAAGCCGTTCGAAAATGAACTTCTGTCGAGGGTTTTTGCACATCGAATTTATGGCATTGACATGGTGAGTGATTGTATCAGGAGATATGTCAGAGACATCTGGAAGCTATGTGAAGTGACTAAGTGAGACAGTTCATGATATAGACATCACAGACAGAGGTACCTTTGAGAGATCGACGTCGAGGTTAGTGGCCATGCTGAGTGAGTGCGAGATCAGTTGGAGAGGTTTTCACATCTGTGTAGGCTTTTAATAGTCCTGAAATGCCCTTGTGATATGCCGTCCGTGCAGTCTTTCCCAAGTTCCGAGCGGGAATGTGGATGAGAATGACCCAGGGAGTCCCGTGAGTAGTCACGTGATAAGAAAACAGGGCGATCGATGTGGGAACCTTCAGGGGCTGAACTCGTAACTTTTTGGTCCGCCTCACTCCCAGTAAGTTACAACGCGCACATGGATCCAATAGGCTACACTGACTTTGTTACTTTAGGATGATTCCTAGTCTCGTTCGTTATGCTGGTGCTGAAGGCTCGCAAGCCTTCAAACGAGCTCAAACCGGTCTTTTTGGCGGAGCCATGAAACAATACGGAAACAATGTTCCCCATTCAAAGACAAAGACACGCAGAACTTGGTTACCGAACATTCAGCCAAAGAAGCTATACTCAGAGACTCTTCAGCGTCATATTCAAACCAAGATCACAGCCAGGACACTGAAAACCGTCGATAAATATGGGGGACTGGACGCATACCTCCTCAACACCAAGATCAAAAACCTCGGAGACGAAGGACTTAGGCTGAGAGAGCTTGTATTGAACCGAAAAGAACAGGTCTTGAAGCAGAGCCAGGAGTCTGGTGCAACTGCCAGTTGACGCGGAAAAATCACGTTTTGGTAAGAGCTTATCAATCATTGTGCTTCGATGTATCTAACTCTGAGTTCCAAAGTTGGACCTTACTTAGATAGTCAATAGACATCGGTATCTTCCGAGCTCTGTGCACTATATCATTCTATTTCAAGAGTTTTTAAACCATATATAGGGCATACATCGATCAATTGTCCAGTATCTAAGCACAGTTCGATGTGCTTCTGGCAGGGACACCATTCAAAGCGCACGGTCCCGAAGCTATCTCTTCTCACAAACCTAAACCTTGATGGTCACTTATATGACAGATTGGTAGGGCAGACCGATACAAGGCAAAACCAATTGAGTCACACGAGCGACCAAGTTTGACATGTCGGGTTTAAGTGCATGGTAATCCCCACAAAGAGAGACAGATTATGAATCCCTACCTGGGGTCACAGATAAGCAGATAAGGGTAATTCTGAAGTTGATGCTACTGAGCTCGAGATAACGAGTTGAGTCTTGTATAAATACTGGGTGCATTCACGATGGTCTATGCCGAAGTACCTCCCTGCAATTTCCAGGCATCAGGCAACTCCGGCAAGACCTAGTCTATGTTTGACGGATTAGCTCATTCGATCGATTTCAGTGACAGAGCTAGTCTTTTCTTCACCTAGTGTTGGATGCAATAAATCCGTATTCTGCATCCAATGACGAATATTCGTCAAAGGTCAGCTGCTTCTGTTGTCGACTCTGGTTGCTGATTGACTTCCACTCTGTAGACAGCTCCTATCATAGAAAGTTTTGTTACGGAATACCGCAGGCTTTCACCCTTTTGATCTTTGGCTGTTATCTCACGAGCCGATATGATTCTTCGTTCATCCTGGACAAATAGCCTTTGGTCCCTAGATGACGCTGGCCAATGATCGTGGTTATCTCAAGAGGCAGCCATATGGACAACACGCCGCCCTGCGGACCTTATGTGATTCGGACATCGGAATCCGACGGTTACCAGATCTCATCTCGCTCTCGATGCTCGGAAGAAGCTGGAACAAACCTTTTTCTCGACCTATCAGCTTCTAGCAACTTATTTGGAGAGGTCGACCTTGTGGATCATGTCAAATAGAGCAATATTGGAGATTGTGAATTGCCCGAGGAAGGTTCCTGTCGGACCTAATTTTCGGCTTTTTTTAGAGGTCAATGCCGGCAAACCAAACTGGTCCATGTTTCTACCTGCAACAACTCCAGTTCCCCAATAACATTGCTGTATTGAAATCATGCTTCGGAAAATCCAGGAAGGTGGTCTTGTAGGAACCAGATAGGATTATTGCCTCGGATCCACTTGAAGTGTAATGACGGCAGATAAAAACTTCCTAAATCGGATTTCGGCCCCTCTCAGGGTTCAGGGTCCTCCTTATCAGGACTCCCAGCCTCACTCGCCATGAAGACAAAGCCTCCTTCACCCACACCTTGCGATTGCGGCCGACAAGCTCCACGTCGTTCACTCCATTGGTCAATTTGATATCTTTCTTCATCGTCGTACGGATGTTACCGCTGGTTCCCCAACGTTGGGCTGGGTAGTAGGACCTGGGGGTGTATAAATGATGGCTCTGACTTGAGCATCCAACTATTCCTCCAAGGATCAGATTGATCTCACTCATACCTCACTCCAAAAGACTCACATAACATCTTCGTATCTATACAAAATGGTCCTTGCTGCAGAGCCCGAGTTCCAACAGGTTAGTCTGACTGACTGTTGGACTCCACGACGTAAACGGAGTACTAACGTCATGATTTCGTACCGTTTAGGCCGTTAACGAGATCACCTCGACTCTTGGTCCATTCATCCAGAGACAC
This sequence comes from Tulasnella sp. 419, assembly GCA_019633455.1. Lineage (NCBI taxonomy): Eukaryota > Fungi > Basidiomycota > Agaricomycetes > Cantharellales > Tulasnellaceae > Tulasnella > Tulasnella sp. 419. The sequence goes on from WSUA01000071.1 coordinate 35,587, forward strand.
CCCGAATACGAAAGGGCTCTCAATATCGTTCAAATCCCCGAGCGTGTCGTTCAATTCCGTGTCGTCTGGGAAGACGATCAG